>PVJD01003562.1:0-159700 GCA_004026545.1 Mormoops blainvillei
AAACGAGCCAGAAACTTAATTATCACTTTTACTGAAATCTAAACACCTGGGTTCTTGTTTCAAGGAGACCTACTCAAGGAATATTTTCATGACTACCCTTATGTTTGCAACTGAAGATTTTAAACTAAATATTATTTGACAAGTTTTTATATGACGACATAAAGAGTGGCTACAGCCTGGCTGTTGACTCAGACGTTTCTGCCAACCTCCTTCGCCTGCCAAAATATAGCTTCAATAAGCACACATAAATTTTATTTTTAATAAATAACCACAAAACGGTTTCATAAACAGACTAAACTGTGGATAATTGTAGCTTACAATGAATATGTGTTACAGTTTCAGCACTGAACCTGGCACACCCCAGCCCCATCTTATGGATTGATGGCAAACCGGTTCAGGCTGGAACAGCCCAGTGATTTTCTTGGGAAGAGGCCGACACCCGAACTACTTAGGCTTCTGCCTGCTCGCCATGGCCCTCCTGTTTGTCTCTGCAGACATTAGGTTTCAGAGTCCGGAGAATTTAAAAGGAGAGCTGAGGTCTCCACTTGGTGTCCCCAAAGGGTCTTTGTGGTAAGAAAAGTTCTTTATGCCCTGACCGACATGTAGAAACCTATGATGGTTTAAAATGAATAAATAAAGGGCATTTGGGGGGAATAAATACTGATGTGATGAGAAGGAACCAGTGAGAATAAACTGTTCTTTCTAACTAACTTTTCTTGGAATTTACGTGTTCCTTCTACTCAAAGGATCCTTTTGGGAGAGTGCACTGCCTTTTTCTCTGCTGCCAGCATTTTTTTTTTTTGTAAGTAAATCAACTGATTCCTTAAGAAAAAAAGCAGCTTATTGAAAGCTTAATGAATGTTGTGTTTTTTTTTTTTTCTTTAGAAATCAGCTTTATTTTTAAGCTTCCTTGAGCACACGTGGGCTTTGACGAACGTCCCTCCAACTCAAGGACAGGCGGTCTGCACTTCTAACACTTGCGGCTCCATGCCGCCAAATTCTCCTTCAATCCCCACTGACCTCAGGAAACACTGAGGGGGGAAATTCAAAGGGGGGAGCATTTTTAAACATTGTGAGCTTCCTTTTGAAGATGAGGAAAGGGAGCTTTATCTCTAGGAAAAACAGGTCCTTCTATGGTAAGAAAGGAAAAAAGCAAAGGAGTGACGACTGATCAAACCGTATTCAGAATTCCAGGCATGCCAAGATATCACTGGGTTAAACGGTGGAGATGACCTAGAGACCCCGTGCTGTTTGAAAATAAATAACTCTGGTGACAGGATCCACATTCCTATTGTACTTGACAATCTTACATGTTTTAGAGTCTACCTGGGGTGACCTTTCACTCATTCCTTAGCCCACAGCTGGATTTATTCAGCCTGAGACCCTTCTCACCGGATGGATGTAGGAAGCTAGGACCTAGAGCAGATGGAGCAGGACATGTGGTGAGGAGAGGAGACAGAGTAAAACACCAGTGCCGCCGACACCAAGGAGCGCCCAGCCTGAGGACACAGACTAGAGCCGAGCATGGATTAAGAGCCACATGAGCTCAGGGAGAGAGTGACTCACGCAGCGTGAGGTTGATCTCCACCAGGAGGAATGCCTTGTGGTGTTTTGTGACCTATGAAACGCTGGCAGCCTGCAATACCGCCTCACCATTCTGTTATGCTCCTCGGCACTGCCAAGGTTAGATTTCTCATCCTAACCTCAGTTCTCCTCCTGTCTGCAGACTTTATAACCCTATGCAACCCCCGGCGATTTGTCTCTAAGCAAATCCTCACTTGCCTCCAGTGAGCCAGTTTTTCTATTCCTCACTCCAAATTAAATTCAACTCCCTCTCTATAGTTCTTGGTAAGAAGCTGTGTGTAGAAAACCAGTGAGGATACAGAGAAGCCAGGTCTCTGTGCCTTCGAAAAGTTTGTAACTCAGCAGGAGAGTTGGGTCCTTAAAAATTTACTGGGAACGATGTCGTAATCGAGGTGCAAGGAAAACCCGCTGGGCACTTAGAAAAAAAGTGGTGGTAAGTCCTGGTTCGATGGGACCACAGAAGTTTTCACACAGGTTCTGGGTGTGAACCGAACCAAGAGGCAGGGACAGCTTTCATGAAGCTCCAAGGACCAGTGTGGGCAAAGGGACAGAAACGCCTGGGTCGATGGGGGAGCGCGTCCCAGGGCACAGGCTGCCTGGAGGAAGAGAGTAAGAGCTGCTGATTCGGACTGGGATGAATCAGAACCAAGAACAGAAGTTACTCTGTGGATAACGAGGAGCATTCGATGTTTCCTTAGGGTTAAAAAAAAAATGATGTAGGCTGACCTGCAATTTAGAGTGGTAACTCTGGAGGCAATGACTAAGGCTGATTGGAGAGACTCAAGTCAGGAGTGAGAGTGGACCCCGGCCAATAGCCCAGTTCTAGTGGGAATAGGAGACTATGATAAAGGGCTTCATCGAGGCTAAAATAAGTACTTTCCTAGTGTGGACAGGCTCCACTGTCACATTCTGACCTCCCTGCCACTCTTCCTTTTCAACAATCAGACAAGTGACCAATGAAATCAGATGTTAATCAAATAACATGTCTATTGATAATGCTCCTGTCCAATGGAAACTTAGCAATAATGGATATTGAGCACTTGAAATGTGACCACTGTGAGTAAAGAACTGAAATTTTAATTTAATTTAATGATAACTTACATAGCCCCATGTGGCTAATGTCATCATATTGGATAGTGGCAGCTCTCCAGAATAAAATTTTGCTGAGTCAAGAGATTCAAAACATTTCTGAAAAATTTACATTATTCTAGTTCAGTGGATTTGCTGGATTTCAAAGATAGTTCTACCAACCCATCAAAAGCCCCACATTAACTAATAATAAGATACAGTGCTTATATTTAGCACAGGTATAACAAAACTTCAAAAACATTTTCACTTCCAAAAAGGATCCCTTTTAAAACCTCCAGGTCCACTTGAATAGCCAGTTGATGATAAGATCGTGGAAGTCAGAAACAGATAGACTAGTTCTCCCTGACTTCACAAAAGGAGGATCTGCCCCCTGACAGTACATTTTCCAAGCAAGTTGCCGGGTGAGTCATGGCCCCACTGTAACTGAAGAAGTACAGGCAGGATGGCCATGGTGTGTAGTTAAATGTTTTTATAAGTTGATTTGTGGTGTTAACTTTCCGGATCATCGAAATGATTTTGTTCAATATTTTTCCCTTTGTGGGTTTGGAGTCAAGAATTACAATCAGTTCCTAAGTCTTTAACTTAGAGTTTTCCATGTAGTTATTTCAAGAACATCCTTTTGCAATTTTCTTGGAAACTGATTCCTTGTTACATGAATTCCTATAGGCTACATGTCATGACTACCAGTCAGCTATCAGGATGCATGATCTTTTTGACACTTTACTCTGTAGAATTTCTTATGGAAGACTAGCAAACTAAATAAAACCAGAATCAGATAGCTTCTCACTTGCTAATCTAACAAAATATATTAGAGAAGCGTGGGAAGAAATCCAGTAATGATTTTGAAACATGTAATTTACATATTATCTTCAGTAAAAGCAATTATCGGGAACATGTCTATAATATGAATCTCCGATAACCTGACAGAGCCTCTATTTCTTCACGGTACAGAAAGCAGACAGGAGGCACAGACAAGGTCTCACAGAGTGGCATTTGATTTCAGCCTTGAAAAGTGAGTGACTTGGGAAGACAGAAGGAAAGGCATTCCAAGAGGCAGGCTATCTCATACAAAGACGGAGATGTGAAGTCTATTGTGCCTACAGTCTGGGGAGGTCCTCAAATTTCATTGCATGGCTTGAACGTGTAATATGACCTTCAAACCTAGAGGTATAGTAAAAGTTAAGATATTTTAAATTCATTACTTTTGAGTTGTTGATAATACGGTGGTGTTTGAGTTAGACCTGAAAACCATCACTTTTAAGAGCCAAGCTTTTCCGAAGAAAGAGTTCAGCTTAAATGGGTTGAAAGTTACACTTTCTGAGGAAGAAAACAAAAATTACTTGTATAATAACAGTGTTTAGGAAGTCATACATAGCTCAAACTCTCCTCTTTTGGCTGTTTGAAAGAAACAAATATTTATCAGAAAACAAAATAGCACATTATAAGAAAATTAGGTCACGCTGTTTCATACTTACAACTTTTATAGGACATGCATCATTTAACTTAATTTCGCACTTACAAAACTTACATTTGGGGGGAGTGGGGAGAAGTGGAGGTCCACATTCAGGCAGGTGTGTCATGAACAACAGCAAAAAGCTTTCAGAGGCAATTCAAGGTAGTACATGAGGGCTCTATAAGCATGAATGTACAGACCGAATGCACTGCTTCAAAGCAAAAGTTTTGGTCAATGTTTGTGTCCTTGGTACCACTTACCTTTGAGTGTGAATATTTGGCATTTATTTCTAATGTCTTCCCTTTCTCTTTTCTTTACCATAGCATCTAACAAAGAATTTTTCAAATAGCATTTTACCACATGGTTGTCAAATGATGCAACAGAATCTAATAGAGCTACCGATGGGTCAGGGCAACTGCTAAAGAGAGAGAATAAATCGAAAGACTGGTCGATCGCTTTAATCATTCTAAATGTATGTGTGTGCATTCCTTCTTTACAGTGGAAAGAACTTTCAGTTACCTTTCAAATAATCTCAAAGAATGAAAATGACTCGTATTTTAGATTTCATAAATTCAATGAGAATTGAGATTGTAAAGATTTTGACACAGACTTAAGGTATAATCTTGCTCTTCAAAAAATTATTTTTTAAAGTGACTTTCACCTGAAATAAGAAAATAAGGAATAACATTTCCAAGTTTTACCACAGCAGTTTCAAAAACAAAATTAACCCTTCCTGTTTGGGTGCCCATTATATTGTTCAGGCCTTGGAAGGGAGAGATACAGTAATTACAATTGCATCTCTACATAAGACTTAAAAGTCAAACAAACCCCAAAGAATCGTAACTTTTTAAAGCAGTTCTTAAGGGTTTTCCAGAATAAGAAAAGTGATTATGAGTTCGTGTGTGTTTGGGTTTGGTTTTAATCCTGCGGGAGTGAACATGAGGCTGAAAATACATTTACATCTCCTGGAGTGAAGGCTGTAGCTCCTTCCTCCAACTGCCTGAATGCTGCAATGTCAGATTTTTCAAATTCTTCTCTACCTTGGAGGAATCAGATTATTTCCAGGAGCGCCAGGGCCGGTGCCTTTCTTTTCAGCAGGACTTCAATTGTCTACCTGTTTACACAGCCGAAGCTCTGTAATTTAATCCTCACCACAAAAGACGACCATTATGATTAAATCGGCCCAGGTTTAACAAGGTACACCTAATAAGCACTTCTGCTCATCCGATCTTGCACAAACAACATTCTTTCATTGTGCAACATGTAAAATAACTCAACTTCTGCATCCTGTGGCAGGCTCCAGCACTAGGCGCCATGTGCTGTCTCTAGACTGACTGGCTGTTCAATGGAAAGGAGAAGGGACTGCACTCCAACCCAGAGACTGTGGCCTCAGGCCCACATGGTCCAAATGACAGCAGGGAAGGAAAAGCGCTTTTTCCACTGTTTATTCACTACGGGGTTCGGTACGCCACACCACTACAGACATGTCTCTTAACAGCACGTGACAAAAAGAATGTGCCTGAGAGAACACAACTTATTTCAAACTCAACTGGTTTCCCCAATTTTTAAATTTCCTCTCACTTATTTGTTTTTCAAACAGACACATGCAAATGTACACACAACACTCACATACCCACAGTTTAAAGGAAGCAAGGGAAAAAAAACAGGAAGGTCTTATGGAATACAAATGAAAAGGAAGACAAAGCTTTAAAAAGAGAAAGAGGAACACTTGTTAAAAGGGAACACGACCCAGGATAAGAAAGGAGCCTAGAGAAGAGGAAAACAAAATATTTTTCAGCTCTGTAAAAAGGAAAATATTTCAAAGGAGTGAAAAAACACCCAGCAGAATTGCAGTTCATGAGTGGATTTATGAAGAATCATTTCCTTTCAAGCCCAAAGGGGAGCACGTGGACCCGCTTCTCCTCTATCCAGCGTCTTGGTTGTTTCTGGATTTCTGTCACCTTATTTCACATTTCCTTCTTTCTTCTTATGTTTTTATCTCCCTCCTTCTCAGGAGCTGAATAGAAGGTGGGCCCTCCATAAATGACTGTCGTACCTGCTGGGTTGAGAAAATGTAGGAGAACATCGCAGGAATTCTAAGCAGTCAGGCAGCATTAGGCTTCGGCAAGTCTGCGGCTTGTAGGGCAGAACGTGAGTGAGCCTGCACACAGGATCAGGGGGCTAATGTCCTCAGAAATCATTGCACTTTGTGTTTTCTACTTAGGAACAACGCACGGTTAAAAAAAATATGATAGAGCTGCAAAGGCACAGTAAGGGCTTCTAGTTTGTTGTTCCTGCAGAGAACTTGTTTTGATGTATTCCTTCCATTCATTTCCAGCTTTGGACAGGAGAAGCAGACCTCTCCCAGAGTTTGTGTTTTTGTTTTGTTGTTTTGTTTGTTTTGTTTTGTTTTGTTTTGTTTCAAATCCTGCCTTCTGCAGCCACCCATATTACGCATTCACAGGAGTCCACGTCAGAATACATTTCTCCCCATGAGTTGTTTTGCTGTGGTTTCTAGAGTAGAAAGGGATTATGTGCACAGACATAACAGAGATCCTCAAAATTTATGTTAGAAAAGACAAACCACGACAGGAAAAGCTGCATAAATATATATATATATTTACATACATATATACATATATATTTACATATAGTATTTACATATATGTCTACATGTATAGCTATCTATTGATAGCTATAAATAGAGAGAGAGATGTTATATACATGTGCTGATATATTTGTAGGAATGTATATTATTAATCTTCCTAACTCATTTTCCCCAGCTTGCCTTTTGAAAGCCTGGCCACTGCTTCTGTGTGCATATGCCTCTTCACGCGTAAATATTTACGATTCACCATCAAATAGTTACACATAATAAGTTATGGGTTTTCAATGATCAATTCATAACCCAGCTTTTGGCCTGGTCCTCGAGGACCATATCTAGAGAGCCACTCATCAAGGACAAGCACATACAGCCACAGGGCCTTAGATGCTAACCTCATCTGCACGGGGTCCCAATTTTTAGAGATCATCTACACTGACGTGAAATCTCCCCTCACCCCTTCCTCCAATTCTAACACCCTCCCCTATGGCCTAATTACCAGGATGGCCGTCCTGCATAAGACGACCCCAATGCAGATGCTGAGAGTACTGGAGACGATGATGGTGGTGGCAGCGATGATGATGGCAGTGGCGACAGCCAACAACCACGGAGGGTTACTATGTGGCACGCACTAGGCAAACGTTTTTCATGGGTTATCTCATTCAATTGTCACAACAACTCCATGAGGTAAGACCTATCCCCATTTAACAAGCAGTTGAAGCCCAGAAGTATTAGGGAAACCTCCCGCTCAAGGCCACACACTAGTCAGTGACAGAGGCCGAACTTGAACCCAGACAATATGACTCCGGAATTTGTGCTGTTCACCCCTACACCCTCCTGCCTCCCGAGGTGTCCAAGCAGGACCTGAGTCGCTGAGAACCCGGGCTGGTCTACAGGACGCTCAGGCCAGGCACCATGGGGGTGGGGCGAGTGCCTAAGTGTGCATATGCATTCAGCGGACTACGTTTGGGCAAAGTTAGAGCCAACTGCTACACAACTGATTGGCCTATGGAATGATCCAAAAATGGAAGGGGCCAAAACAAGCAAACTGTTTCACAGTCTGGCTATTCCCTTCACACAGACAAAGCCAGAGTCCCTGTGAGCAAGGGCAGCTCCCCAGCAACGCAGTGCGCCCAGGCACCTCCTGCGCGCGGTCGCGTCACCCGCAGACGACGCACCCGAAACAGGCAGCATCGAAGACAGCCGTGTCCTGACGCTCCACCCGAGGCCGGAAATAAAACGTCAATACAACATATAAAGCCATCATCACCTAGGGGACTGAGGAAAGAGGTGGAACAGTTTCGATATCAAAGAGTTCTAGAAAGATACAAAAAGTTCACAATACACCAACATTCTCACTCTGACAACACACACAGACCCACCCTACGATGAGCCACCCAAACGGCAGGCAAAAAGCCATCCGTGGGCAGGAGGCAAAGTTAGTAGAAAGTGCTTCAAATGAGAAATGAAAACGAGTGGGGGAAATCTTTCCTTCGTTCTGTACTATAATTATACCTTTAATAAATATTTACAATTCGAGTACTAAATAAGTATCAAGCCCTATGGATGTAAGTTTAGGAACTGCCAGTCTAGTGCAAGAGTTAGAAACGAAAACACACAGCATCTTAAATTGTTCTTTTTGGGGAATGACTGTGGGTCAGCATGCCTACAGCGTGGGGCTAAAGCAGGTTCAGAGATGTTTGTATGGAAAACAATACAATAATTAATAATCATACAGGAATAAACTCTGTTTTGTGTACTCACAACTGTAAACCTCCTTTTGCCCACCCCTGTATAATTTTTTTTTTTAATGGATTTGAAACAAAGCCTATCTTATACAGGGATTAACTGTTATGGGGGGGGGGGTTCTACTGATGTCTCTTCCCCTTTATTAGTGGACAGTCAACATTTAAGTATGACTAATTTCAAGTATCAATAAAGCTTGGCTTCACATATAATCTCTTTACCTAAGTTTTGGGATTCTTTGAATCTCAGACATCTGCAACCTGACCTCACTCAGGCTTTCGGGTAACTTCAGTAAGCGTATGCTGGTGTGGCAGGAGAGGCCCTGGTTACAAATCTGCAGGGCCTGTCCTTTCTCAAAAAAATCTTAGACTTATTTTTGGTAATGAGATAGATAAGTTTACCACAAACATGACACAAATTACTGCGGGACTTAGAAAGACACAACAGGTTATTATTTAGTTGCAGGAATTCGGTAAAATAGTTTAATTTAAAATCTTTACGACGAGTGTGTTTTTAAAGGGGGAAAAAAGGAAAATAAAAATCAAATTCATTACAATTTGCAATTCTTTAATAAGATACTATTTAATATCTTTTATTTGCTGGCGTTTAAGGTGAAGCAGCTGATGGGTTTAACTGGAACCTTCCTGGTGGGTGTAAGTTTGTCCCTGACAATGTCCCCACGTGTAACACTCACGGGAAGAGCTCTGGCTACAAGGAAGGTTTGAGTCAGAGACTCAAATGAAGACGTTAGAATGGAAATTTCCCCGTGTCTTGACTCTGCCTTCTACTGGGCTGGCTTCGTTTTCAGGCTCCATGCGGTGACTCTGACACCTCCAGGCTTACATGCTCCCGTGTTCTGTTCAGCAGAGAAGAAAACATGTTTCTCCTCAGGAACTCCTGCACCATTTTTGGATTCACTTGTTCCCACTCTGAAACAATCACTGTGGCTACGGGGCTTCGGTGCCCTGAATGGCCTCACCTGAGTCACAGACTCCAGGCCTGGAGTAAGACCTGACAGTGTCCTGAGTCAAAGTAGAAGAGGATGGACCACAAGAAGAAAGGGTATTTCAAACTAACAGCCGCTACACACCTTCATTCTTCTGAGGAAGTGCCAATGCGTGAATCTTACGTCCCCATCTCACATGAAGCAGCATCGATGAGAAACGCCGGGAAACACAAATGTAATGTTAGTTTTTGAACCAAAGCCTGTCTATAAATAATTGATTCTGAAATCTGTGTTTAACTTTCAATGAGTGGCTCCACAGCCCCTTCGATCCACGTCCTTCCCTGAGGTAGGGGGACCCCGCGTCTTCACTCCCTGCGCCTGAGCTCGGTTGTGCCTTCTGCTCTCACAGCTCCCCTTGTGCCGACTGGGGGTGTGGGGTGGGGGGGGCTTCTGAAGAAAAGAAGTGCTGACTCCTCAATCAAACCTGTGTTGAAAAGTGGAAATAAATGGAATCCCTTAAATTTATCACCAAACTGAAGCTAAACAGGAGAAGGACGTGCAAAACCAGGAAAGAGCCAGGCTCGGTGCTTGTCCCTCAACCGTGCCCCATTCCCGGACTTCCTCCTCAACTGTGAAAAATGTGGAAAGGCTCTGAGACCCACGCCAGGAGTGGGGAGAAGGGGGAAGGGCCTGAGTGAATGTATCCCACGCGCATCGTGCTTTTTACTAGTGACATAATGGCAAACCCCGACCAACACTGCATCTTCAATGACTAAACACACTCAAACACCCTGCCAAAGCACACACGCTTCTCCTGGTCTGCCTTTTCAGATGATTATCATCAGGCTTTTAGAGCAAGTCTGTTGGTCTAAGCTTTTCATTTTAGGTTGCTTCACATTCTATTTGGAAGGCAGTGGATTTACACATAAACCATAGCTTATTGTCTGGAAAATATGAGGTCTTTAATAAATGTTTTATTGGTTGAATTAATAATAATGGCTAATGGGGTACATGTTGCCCCACTTGAGTGGGGCACATCATAATTTTAACAAGGCCCTGTAGGAGTATTTCTGAAGACCATGCCATGACTCAAAGGAATGACTCATATTAGGAATCCCAGACATTATGATAGATGCCAAAGGGAGAATTACCATAGCTCATGTTCTACTTGAGGACTTCCCCATAGCCAGCGAGTAGAAAGGGTTTCGTCTACACTCAGTCCACTTGTACTAAAGTAACAGCCTCTGAAATGAGTCTCATCGCATGCACCAGCCTCATACGAATTATGTGTATTTTCTAAATACAGCTGGTTTTCTGGCAAAACTGTTTCACTCATGAAAAAATGATACGTAAGAACTCACATGTGATTAAAATTTTCAAGATAATCTTAAAACACACCTGATGAAGCTATACATTTATATGACGACAGCTCTGACATATTCTGTATTTTTTATTTATTGATTTTTAGAGAAAGAAAGGAAGGAAGAGAGAGAAACGTCAATTTGTTGTCTGACTTATTTATGCATTCACTGGTTGATTCTCGTGTGTGCCCTGACCAGGGATCAAACCTAAGAGCTTGGCATATCAAGACAATGCTCTAACCAACTGAGCTACTTGGCTAGGGACTGACATTCTAATAAAAATGTCTATTACTACACATTGAACAACTCCAGGGGAGTTCCCATTCACCTTGTACTCATGTGAATTGTGCCCCCAGAGCTGTACAATGTAATGGCCCAGTATACTGTGTATGTCATTCTCATAAAATTCAGTATGTGTGTGAGTGTGCATACACGTATCTTATATTTTATTTATATATGTATTTTATATATATATATATATATATACACACACACACACACACACTAAATTTAGTCTTTCAGAAATGTTTCCTCTACGCAACAGATAGTAAATTGGCTTAGAATTTCCCAATGCATTTGTAATGTGGTAGCTACCCCCAAGCCATTCATATCCCTTTCCATCATTCTATTTTTAGTTTGTCTTAAATTATGACTGAAAGTTCCAGACATGCATGCCTTGTTCATAATTTTAAGTAATAATAAGACTTGGGAAGAGGTGTGTGTGTGTGTGTGTGTGTGTGTGAGAGAGAGAGAGAGAGCGAGCGAGAGAGAAACTCAAGCATCGATTTATCTCAGAACCATGGCATTCATGAACAAAGTTCTTCACAAATCAGGAGGGCAGGTGTCCTGTCAATACCAGAAACTAGCTACTATGAAAGTCACTTCAACTTCCAAGTCTTACTATGATTTTTAAGTGGTACATTTAATTTAAAGAGTGTGACGACCTATTAGTAAGCAATGATCCACATGGTAGGTGCAGAAATACACTGAATCTGTCCTCAGTGGGTTCAACAGCAAACAAGGTATATTCTAGAATCAAGACTTACAAAAGGTCTTGCAAGCTTAAAAGAAAACTGGGAAATCTGACAGATGGTATAATATTTTTTCTTAGCTAAAGTTAAGGTTAATGGTACAAAACTACCCGATTATAAAAAAGAAAACCAAGCTGGCCTGTAACTGGAATAACACTTAGCTAATCTATTCAAACTGGATTTCAACCAAGTTTCCAGAGTAGAAAAGACTTATGACCGGTCACTAGTTCCCAGTACAAGTCTCAGTTTTCAAAATATTTCCTTTAAAAGAAAAAAATAAAAGGGCAGAACACCAATATTAAACTTTAAGGAAGAAAAAAAAAAAGAAAAGAAAACCTTTGCTGCATAGGTTCCTGGTCTCACTTTCCCCCCTTACCTGAACATTTCTATTAAAAAGGGACAGTGTCTAACCAAGATGGTACTTTCTTTGTTGCAAGGGCCACCCTCACTTGCCATCCTGGAGAAATGAATACTGAGTATCTATAACAATGTAGCCTCTCATATCCTAATTCTTACCACTAAAGAAATCCATTTATTCTTCCCTTATTTCCTCCTATATAGATTTTCCTATAAAATGTATATTCACACTCTCTGCTGATTTATAACTATGGGAAATCAATATTTTTCTTAATGCTTCAAAGACTTAAAAGAAATAACCTATTCCCAGCAGCAATGGGATTACATTCATAGAGATAATCTGCCTGTGGAATAGTACCCAGCTGTCTTTTGAACCTATTACCATCACTTTGCCCTTTTGTGAATTCTGTCCTTTCTGGCTAGACAGATTTCTAAATAAAATATTTCCCCTAGTAAAGCAGGTAAGGAAGAAATCTAGTCACTTGCTAAGACAGTGACAAGTAGAAAGAGACCATGCATTTGTGTCAAATTCAACATCTCTCCCCTGCTCTAAAAATTTTGGAAATGATCAACTTATGTTTAACACCAAGTCAATCAGGAGCCTTCTTCCTGTTCTTAAGATCTTAGGTCCTTACTGAGCCTGGAAGCACCCACCATGTAACCCTATTGTATGGATACAACACTGACGCCCAAAGTGGCTTGGGGACACACCCACCCATACCCAACCTCCCACAGGTGGTTCGTGCCAAGAGCAGAACCACCATCCTTCTCCTAAGTCTCAAGCCAGTGCTCTTGGTTTTCAAATTATCCAGTAACATATCAACAGGCAAATAATTTCATAATGGGTGTGTTCCTCCTTTGGCTATAAATGCAGGATAGAATTCCATTTGAGAGGATGGTCTGACACCATCATCAATAAATAGCTTACCAAGAAAAAGAGAGTTTTTCCCTCTGCCCTGGAAACATTATCTCCTGCAAACACCCCAAAGAATGGGAGTTCTGATCACACAGAGCAGGCAGGGGGCAGAGGGGCATTACTGTGCCCCTATAAACACCCTGTCACTCCCAAAGTCCTTCTCAGCACAGCCATCTCGAAGAGGCCACAGTACGCAGGACCCTCAGAGGTGCCCTAGGAAGAGCTCACCTCAAAGCCATCTGGAGGTCCTTTCCATTCCCATGAGCCAAAATTCCCCACTGCACACATGTTCATCCCTGCCCTGGCCAGAAAAACTGGAATGGTTCTGGGTCCCAGCCACACCCTCCTTATACCCATAAAGAAAACTCATCCCTCTCCCCTGACCCCAAAGGCAATTTCTGAACTGGTTCAGGGTCTGGTGGGGAGAAAGAGGGAGATGGGATCACCTGGCCCCTTCTGAAGCTCAGGTGAGAGGGTGGGAATGGTACGGCCCACAGAAGCTCGGCATCAGTTTGGAATGTTAATAAAAGGAACTAAGCCAGGGCCAGTCTGGATCTTCTTCGTCTTGGGCCAAGACTAAGTGGACATTTCATTAAATTTCAGCAGGGAAGAAACCGGGCGTTACTGGCCCATCTGACTAAGCCATGAATAGATTCCTGGAAGAGGTAAAATGGTTACAGTTACTTGGAGAGAAGCCAGGAGAGACTGCTACGGAGTTGGCGAGTGGAAGCTGGGCTTGAAGGCAATGTGGCCTGGTGGCCCGGAACCAGGGATCTGCATGTGGCTTCTAATCCAGGCTATGCGTCCTACCAGCTCTGTGCCCTTGAGAAATTCGCTTGGAGGCATTTTTCTGTGAGGTGGGGATAATCATTTTTGACTAAGGTTGTTTTTAAGACAATGTACAGGAAAGCCCTCAGAAAACAGTGAAGAACAGTTTAAAAATTAAAAGAATTACTACATTAAAAAAAAAAAAAAAAACCCTGGGAAACATTAAAAGAGCTAGATAACTTAACTCGGTAGTACTTCATGCTGGTGAGTCCGGATGAAGCTTGAGAGGACCCGGACTTGGATAGGAAAGGGTAGGGTCTTGGGTCAGGGCCAAAACAGAGAGGGAGAACACCCAGAGATCCAAGTGCCACTCAGGGCTGCCACAGGTCTTTCAATCTGTCCCTTACAAACTAAAAAACAACCCCCTGCTTCCAGGCAGACAGGCCTGTGCCAAGCTGCACGGTGTGGTGAAGCAGGCAGGACGTGCACGGCAGCCCCGGTCTGACCTCCTAGCCAGCAATCCTGTGCAGCGCGCAGCCTGCCCAACCACACATACGACCCTGCGGCAGCTTCCGGTTCTCTGTAAACTCGGGTCCCCACGTTTTCCAGCCTTCCAGTTGCTGCCCGTGGAACGCTAGAACGGTAGCTCTGCTGGCCGCTCTCACCTTGTTTTAAGGCTTATGTGACTTACACAGAAAGTATATACATACAATGACAGAGATCATTACAGAGCAGCGTAACCCAAACAGGTCTCTTCAACTGCGCAGGGGGAAGGTGCGGTGGCGGGATGGGGACAACTGAAAGGCTCAGTCTGTCTCAGCGTAGTCTGAGGACCCACTGATTTTGTACACGGCCAAACGGTGGATAACAGGAGACACGTGCTCACTAGCTCCGTGAGAAATGCCACTGCCTCCCTCTTGTTCTTCTCCTCGCTGTGGGAGATCGCCGTTTGTATTCGTGTTTTCTACAATTACCCAGAGGCTACGGTGACATTTTTGCATATTTAATCAACCTCGTAAGTGAAACCTGAAACTGTGTGCACGTCGCCTGTATGAAATCTCTCCTCTCCTGTCTCTTCGCGGATCCTCCGCTTCACAAGTTTCTCATGCCGTCATCTGTTTTCTCACGCATCCTTGTGTGGTTTACTCATCTCGAGATGCACTTCTGTTTCATTTATACAGACCTCTGGTGCCTATTTAATTGATTCTTTCTGGGTTTTAATTTGCATCTTTGACTTTGCCATCCTGATTTCTTTGACTATCCTCTCCCTGTGTGACATATGTTTATGCTTTAACAGGTTTCCGATATTCTGGAAGACTTCAGAGGCCAAGGTTGAAAAAAAAACCCTATTTTAAACAGAATCCTATTTGACTGGCCAGACAACTGAGCAAAACCGAGAATAAACACTTTGGCTTCAGAAAACACACAATCAGGGTCATTCTTTAATGCCCAGCTGCCCAGAGCCCACCTGACCAGCTCCTGGGCCGGCCAAGAACTGCCGGAAGGAGAAGCGAGGCCCACCGGTCGGCAAAAGGTAGGGTTTCCTGTGACATGTTTCGAATTGATTTTGCCTCCATAATTTAGGGACCTGCTGTTTGCTTCCTCTGTTTTCGGATTTGCTTTATTTGGGGAGTGGATTCATAAACTGGTACGTTTAGGAAAGCGGGAAACAGACAAGTGGTTCGGCAACAGTGCATTCCGTGTTGCCCACTGGGAGCAAGATTTATGTTTTCAATTCCGTGTAGATTACATGTAAATGGGATTGCATACAAGATCCTAAAAATTAATACCACCCATGGAAGGTCCA
This sequence comes from Mormoops blainvillei, assembly GCA_004026545.1. Taxonomy (NCBI): domain Eukaryota; kingdom Metazoa; phylum Chordata; class Mammalia; order Chiroptera; family Mormoopidae; genus Mormoops; species Mormoops blainvillei. Next base: position 15,661 of record PVJD01003562.1, read on the forward strand.
TATGGTAGAAAGAAGAGGAGGCAAGGCGCTGTGACTCTGATTTCATGAGCCCATATGGCAGATAATCCAGTAAAGTCTCCCCAGTTCCCTACAGGGGACCCTAACCCTGGGTTTGGCTTACCTGAGTAATTGAATTTTTACTGGGATCCTGCCACTGGCCTGAGACAATCATCCTCTTTTTATTTTCTCACTGATATTATGGGAGCCAAAAGATGGAAATTATTCCTGAGTGGTATTACGCAAAGGAGTTAATATTTTTAAGCACCCAGAAACTCTACCACACGACAGAGAAGCACTGAATGGTATGAATACCACATGCATTTATTATGCTCTTCAAAGGAAAAAAAATTATTACTCAAGTTTTAATCACAAGCATAGAATCATTAAACTTGCAATGTGGATGTGTAATTTCTGCCAAAAAAAAAAATCCAGAAAACATTCCAAGTCTTTCATTTGTTTTAATGAGCTTCAGAACCAGCTATTGACACCCAATTTTTAATATGCATCCATTCTCTTACTGCTGTATTTAAACACTTCTTCATGAAAAGCGGTCAATTTACTTCCAATGCACAATGCTTTTTGTTGTGTTTTGTTTTGTTTTGTTTTGTTTTTTTAATAACCAAGACCTTGTTATAATGGATAGGTTGCCTTAATGGTTTATTTCGGGTCACTTAGAAGACCTAGATTCTGGCCACACGTATGCAATGTTATGAGCAATGTTAATGCCTCCTTTATGGTTTTATACAATCTCGATCACTTGTGGGCACTGAAATAGCAAATGTGAACTGGACCCGATCTTTCAACGGATCCGTATTTTTTTTGCACGCTAGGTCTCAGGAATAAAATTTCCCCTCCGTGATTCTGGGATTTCCAATTGGCCCCCAACAAAAAAAAGTGGCTATTACGGCTGCTCCATTTGCTTCTGAGTCTACCACTGTGGTTAAGTTGGCGGCAGAGGGGCCAGAGCTAAGAAGTGTGGGTCTGGATATACAGGAGCTACGAACTTCATGGGGATTTTTTTTAAGGCGGGGTGGAGAGGACAACTCCTTTGAGGTCAAGAATCACACAGTTAGAAAAGGAAGAAGCCCAGGCATAGAGCTGGCCCTTTCTGCAGTTGGTTCATTGCACAAAGATGCCAGGGAGAGCCCCGGAAGTGTGGGGACCTCCCTCCGCCTGCCATGGATAACAGCATCCACCTACAAGAGGCAGCTCTCTCAGTTACAGGAGAGCCTCTTAATCTACATTTGGAAGGAAGTAGCCAGTGCCAGTCTTGAACTCTACGGTTCATGGGGAGGATGTTAGTCTAGGGGTGTTGACTCCAGGTGAGGGACAATTTCAAAGGCACAGCAAAGGTAATGCTCCAAAGGGGTGCTGGTGATTGCGGGGCCCAGAGCTTGAGTGGTGGAATTGGAAGGAAAAGAGAAAATGAAGACAGTAAGAACAGCCAGTACTTCCTGGTTGGACAGAACTAGAGGCAATGATACAATATGCAGGTATATGATGTATCTTCACATAGGATAAGGTTCAATTTTTAAAGTTTTTAAAAAATTATATTACCACTCTAGCTTTCAGTGGTTATACTTTGCTTAGATATTCTTATTTAGCACCTGGAAACATCCCTATACATGTTCTATATTTAATGTACTTAATAGCTTATATTTAGTTAGCATTTCACAATTTCCCTGAAGCACAAATGCCATAACATACTTCTTTGTATCTCCAGCACTATGCGCCCAAGGAAGCATTCATAAACATTCACTGACAATGACACACACACTCCGAAACAGACAGGAATAGATAGACATGAGAGAGCCAGTGACATTTCCATGCATGGAAGAACATACTTGTATGTATTTGAGACACATGCTAAACCATACTCTGGACCTTCCTCCAAAGAATAATATACAGAAAAGAACATTTATTGAATGTTTACTATGTTCCATTCAGAGCCTAAGATTTAACATCCACTACCTCAATAGGCACTCTTAACAACCCTTTGAATTAGATACTGTCATTGTAGATCAGGAAATTTTAATGAATTTGCCCGAGATAATGGAACTACCAACACTCAAAACCAGAATGATGCTGTGTATCAACTGGAAGGTAGAAAAAGGTGGTATGGATTTCCCCCTTTCTACCTTCTCCACTGGATACAGTGGGTCTGTCAAGCAAAGTTGCCTGTCCACCCCCAATTTCTTCTTCCACGTGACGCAAACTAGGCAAATCAGATTCTGTCTGCCTGAAAGTTCCTAGAGCAGATCAGATCCTAGAGCAAAGGGCATAAACAGTCGACATACACCAGGGGTGACACTCTTCCTTTTGAACTTGCTAGACTCCCAAAGTTAACCTGGTTCCTTCAGCATTCTCCTCAGTACTGTAAAGAACCCCACCCTTTTCCTCTAAGTTCTTTTTCTGCTTAAGCAGGCCAAATTGGTTCCTATGGTTGCAGACCAGGTACCCTCGCTGAATCATCCTGAAACACAGAGTGACAAGATGACGACCCAGAGCAGACCGGCGACTCGCTCAAGCTTCTTCTTGGAGCACAGACACACTAAAGCTCAGGTCTCTACTCCATGTTCCTGGCCAAGTGACAGCGTCTGTCACTGAGTTGCCCAAACTTAACTGTGGTTATGTAAACGATCCCCTTTACAACACCTCAGTTTTTTTCAGGCTTTTCTTCAGCTGCAGCTGACTTGGTCAAATACCACAACTGATTGGCTGGCACGCTCCACGTGCAACTTCCACCGCGTCTGGGGGGTTAACGGTGAATGGCTTAGCATTGATCTTTGTTTTAGGTGCTGTCTCTCCTATTTATTTGTTTGTTTGTTTGTTTCTTATTCTTTATACCCCTCATGCTGCTCAGCATAAGGCCAGCACTCAGGTTGATCTGAAACCACGAATATAGGATCACTGCCTCCTGTTATCCAATATTTTAATTTCAGTAGCCACTAACTATGCTAAGGAGAAAGGACCCCTTATTGATCATAAGTATGGAGCTAGAGCATTCTGTGTATCCGCTTTATGAACATAGCCATTTCATAAGGACACAGAGCAAAGGAGTTCTAACTGGCTTTCATAAATTTATAAATTTCATACATTATAACTCAGCTAGCTCCATTCAACATTCCGAAGCCACCCTAAAATGTCCCCCCTTCAAAACTACATTAAAGATGTTCAGTCCCCTGGCTGGTCTTTGTCCCCCCGTTAGCTCCTCGGATTCAATATTCTAGAGAATAAAATGAGACTACAGTCTAATTGCAATGAGGAAGAAAATCCATTTATATTTGCAATTTTGAACCTTATAACAAAGCTTACATCACTGAATACAACCCGAGTAGCATTCTAACATTCTGCTTTATCTGCTAGGAACCTCCCAAACTCTATCAGACACTCAAAGACGAGCGTGCAGCCACCCAAGGGCTTGAACAACCAAGCCGGAAAAGGGCAGCCAAAAACAACAAACTGGCCTCCACGGTCTGAGCCAGACTCGGCCATGCATAACTGCTGGGCTGGGATAAATAAGAACTCTGTTGAAAATGGTAATAAGAATATCTTTTTAAAAATTCAAAGACTAAACTTGAGAAAAATCACAAAATTTCGTTCCACAATTTCTAAAATACAGTATTTCTAAAACACCAAAGCATCCATTTAAGAAATGGAATCGTGACCCACATAAAACAAATTAAATACCAATGTAAATAAGGAAAAGATCATTTTGATTTGACCTGAGAGCTCCTGACTCTGAGAAAGAATATCTTGGTAGAAAAGCGCTTTCCAAAATTTCCCTGGAAGCACCATAAAAGCAAAGGGATTGGGAACACGAACCCAGTAAGCTAGGGGACACAGCAAGAAATAGCCCACCTCAAGCATTAAATATCTTTTTAAGGCGTTTCATTTGTTCTGGGTTTTGTGTTACTCTTTAATGTGTAAATATATGAATATTATTTATAATTTAATTATCTCTTACAATTTAATTATCTTGGAGGCACTCTTGAGATTTTTTTTTTTTATTAAACTTTGAGTAAAGTCGGTACTTAGAGAAGACACATCACATTGCTCCTAACACTGCTTGTTCAGGCACACCGCCACGTACTTACCCATGAGGGCATAAATAACCAGGTTAAGAAGCACAGGTTTAGAAGAATGTATATGTTTTCCAACCTACTGGCAAGCAACTACCAACTCATTACACTAATATGATATTAAGAAGCATCCTAAGAGGAATATATTCCTAGAGGATTAGTTAAGGAATTGTGATAGAAAGACCCCAAATAATAATAGTTTAAATAAAGTGTATGTTTCTTTCTTTCTTATGTAAGAGTCTTGGCCGATGTGGTGGCCTGTCCTGGACGCCAGCCTCCACCTGCCATGTTCTGCCATCCTCAACATGGTCCGAGGTCATTCCTCTAGCTCCTGCCATTGTGTTCACATCCATCAGCAGGCAAGTGCCTTTCTACAAGTTGCATACTTCATTTCTATTCACACTGACAACGCCCAGAATTTAGTCACATAGCCACACCCAGCTGCAAGGGAGGATGCGAATGCAGAGTTTAACAAGGTGAGTCTTATGTTGTCCAAAAAAAAAAAAAAAAGAAATTATAACTAATTCATAAAGGGGAAATGGACACTGGTAAAAAAATGCAATTACTGCCTCACTTAGCCTAAGTTATCAGCATTAAAGAAACACTTGTTCAAAATTCAGCAAAATAATAGAAATTATGTTCTAGATAGTCTGGCTAAATAGGCACAAGTATTGGTTAATATTCTGTAGAGGTATGAGGCAATTAGAAATGCAATTTAATAAAAAGAAGCTCAAATAAAGTTTAAAGTAAGAGTGATCATTGAAATCAACAAAGCAAAACATCACACACACATTCTAAACCAGCTAGTATTGCCAATGGACCTTTAACAATTTTCAAGCGTGGGCACCGGAGGAAACTGCCGTCACAAAAAATAAAATAAAATATGTTAACCACTTACAGGCTTAAAACTCTGTACAGATGTTGCCGCTTGGGTTTCAGTCCACTGCCGTAAAGCGAGTAGTGCCGCAAAGCAAGTCGTAATCTTTCTTGCTGTGAAGGGTCCCGCCTTCCTTTCGTAAAAGAAACACACCTGCACTGACCGTTGTGGCTCACTCGGTTGGATGTCCTCCCGTCGGTCGGGGGCGTCACCAGTTCCATTCCTGGTCTGGACGCAGTGAGGGCGCGTGCCTGGGTTGCGATGCGGGCCCCGCGCTGGGCAAACGCAGGGTGGGGGGAAATAGGGCGGGGCGGCCCAGCAAGGTGAGATGTCTCTTTCCTTCTTTTCCCGTCCCTCTGAAAATAAACAAGTAACATCTTTAAAGAAAAGAAACACCTGTGAAGCGCAATAAAGCAAAGCCAGGGAAAAATGAGGTGCACCTGTAATTATTTCCAGGAGAATCGAATGCAACAATGGAACATTATTGGAGTACCTTGCTAAGGTACAAATTAGTGTTAAAAAATAAAACTTGGGTTAGCAAGTTGCCCCAGGTTAGGTTTCAAAGAAAGCAGACTCCCAGATGGCGCTCAGCATGCGGAACGTTGAGGCGGCAGCGCCCTTGGCCACACGCACCTGCAGAAGGGACGGGAAGGCAGGAGAAGTGGGCAGAATGAAAAGTTTTAGGGGCCACACAGTCGCAATGAAGGCCTCGGCCAATACCATGGGGAGCTATGGAGGTGGGCTGGTCTGTCAAAATTCTCCCAAATTGGAGTGCGAGTGACAGCCTTTCTGTCGCCACATTAACTAGTCCTTGAATATCGACTTTTCCTGTAGACTTTCCCAAAACATGACTTGGTCAAGTTTTCATCAGCAGCAAACCATGAAAGACACGAACATCGATGCCTGTATTCTAGCCACATTTACAGCGGCTAGCGGGGTAAGTCTTTCCCATGTTGCAGTTTCGTTCCCCTAAGAGATAGGCTTTGAATCACAGATTCGTGTGGCGGATGTTTAGGGAGTGTTCCTGAGCCCTTGTTATGAGGCCCGGAAGAAAGCAGGAGCTGTGATACACCGCGGGGAAAACGCAGCCAACCCTGTGGGAGGCTCTAGAGTTTGGATGGACCTTCCAACTGGTTTTTCTGCTGGGGAGACAGGGCGGAGTCTTTATCTCCTATAATGATCAGTCGCTGGATGTGAGCCATCTGGAAGGGGACATGACCTTGGGTGAGGCACTTTTCTTCAGCCAAGGCAATTTTCAACGTGGAAGGACAGCTAAGGAGTGTTGTCTGGCGGCCCTCCCAGCAGCTGGGGAAGTAAATCCTTCAACCTAGAAAGAGGCTCTGGATGCATATCACAGTGTCCACCATACAAGATATACTTCATATTTTCATTTCATGGCCAAGGAAAAACTTAAAAATAAATCATTCTTTATTTGAAGAACAAATTCAATAATTTTAACCATATGAAATTGAAGGCACTTGTTTCCTTGCCCTTTTTTTTTTCAAAACATATTTAGTAATACATAAATGAAATGTGGGAATGATATACGAGACTCTACTATATAAATATTTCTATTCCTCTCACTCCTCCACTCCTTTCTGGCCAGCAAGTTCCTGCCTTGTTTTCCTGGGGTGTGGGGGACAACAAGGTCATCAGCCCTTAGTTTCTGCACCCACTCTCCTTTAGACTCCGTTCCCAATGACATTGTTTTAAAAGATCTCTCCTTTTAAGGCAAAGAACTAAAGAACTCTCCACCTGTCTCCTTAGTTTCTCTTCACGCAGCTCACACACTCACTCTGTCATTCCCCAGCCATCTTCTACAGCTCTTTTTCCCTGTCAAAACCTCTACATCAAGCATATTTTATGTTTACCCATTTTGAAAATGTCTTTTTTTTTTTATTAAATTGCTTGGGGTAATATTGATTAATAACATTATATAAATTTTCAGTGTATGTCTTTCTAATACAACATCTATATACTCAATTGTGAGCTCACCACCCCAAGCCCGGGCCCCTTCCATCACCGTGTGTTGATCCCCTTTACCCTCTCTATCCTCGCCCACCCCTCTCCCATTCTGTTAACCACTATTCTGTTGTCAAGTTAGGTTTCTTTGTTTGTTTGCTTTGTTTATTTGTTACTCTTTGTTTTATATCCTGCATGTGAGTGAAAGCATGGTTCTTGTCCTTTTTGGCCTGACTTATTTCACTTAGCATAATGCTCTCAAGATCCATTCATGTTGCCAGAAATAGCAATACTTCAACTTTTTATGGCTGAGTAGTATTCCATGGTATAGATGTACCACATCTTCTTTATCCACTCATCCATTGAAGGACACTTAGGTTGTTTACATGCCTTATCTATTGTGAATAATGTTGCCATCCACATGCTTTCTCTAATTACAGCCATGATTCTATCCTTCTTCATTCCAAGTTTCTTAAACTAGCAACGTGCAATTATGGACTCATTTCTACAACTCCCTAAATGCCCTGAAATCCAGTCTTACTTCTGTTCACTCCCTTCCACCTATGTGCCCCCTAACCAACCAAAAAAAAAAAAAAGGCTAACTCAACTCTCCTTGGAAAACTAAAGATTTTTTTCACAATCCTCAGGGTTGACCTTTAAACACAATGAGGCAGTGAACATCCATTTTTCTCCTGACACTGTACTTAACTGATACTTTTATTTCCTGCCTCCTACCACCCATTGCTACTTTTCCTTCCTTCCCCCAACCACTAACTGGGGAAATCCTCCAAAGCTATCTTTCACCCTTTATCTAAAGTATTAGAACATTATCATTATGGTTTCTCATTATTTTAATCATTGCCCATGAGCTGGTGCTTCGCGTCTGAGTCTCCTTTCTGTCCTCTTGAGTAAGTCTAGCCTGGATCTAGCCTGGACATTTGCACAACCAAATTTCACCCCAAAGTCAGTATGACCGAAACCAAATTCCCCATGCATGAAAAAGAAGTCTTCACCTCAACCTCTCTAGCAGTTTCACTCTAGCTGCTCCTTGCAAAAAGAAAAGAAATTGAAGACATCTAAGAACATAAGGTATGAAGGAAAAGAAAGAAAGAAGGACTACCTCCTAATGTCTGTATTGTCACTTGTTGAACGCCGTATGTCATCTTTCTCCTTTTAGTCCCTTCATATTCCTATTGATCCTATATGTTGTTTCCAAATTTAAATAAATGTTAATATTTCCCTCTCCTTTTAAAAAACTTTATCCCACTAGTCTAAATAGTGGAATCCGCCCTCACGAGTTTGGCCCTTAAAGGCCCTCCCGAGATCAGCCTACCCTTCCTTCAAGGCCAGCCTCATCACACTCAAGCTTTCTGCCCTGAGCCCACTCTCAACTCAAAGCCTCTCCTCACATTGTTCTCCTAAGAGGAAATGACCTTCCCTATTCATTTATTTTATTTAAATCTACTTTTCTCAGGATCTATATTCCGTTTAAACTAGGAGGCATAATCAATGTCTCCTGGCCCACTGAGATACTCCTCTTATCTACATTTCTATAACAAATATCAACTGTTCACTATAGTAGCTTGTCACATGCTAACTTGTGGGACACATAATTATTCCACATGAATATATTTTGTCTTTTCATTTATAAATGAAAAGGTTGTAAGGTCCTTAGAGTGCTTCAGCTACACATTATGGACATGAGAAAAATTCAATATGCACTTTCTGAATTAAGATTAGTCTTCACTCCATGTACCTGCATACTAGTACTCTAAGAATAAAGTTAGGAAAATAAAGAATTTTCTGTCCAAAATTAAAAAAGAAAAAGAAAAAAGTAGGAACAAATACATACCTATATATTATTAAATGTTGAGGGCAACAGTGGTAACATATTATAAATTAAATTATTCAAAAATTAAAAATATTTCCTTTTTATTTGTGGTTTTCACTTTTTCTAATGAAATAAGGCAAAGTTGTCATTAAATAGCTGGAACACTGGACAGTAGAACAACGTGTTCCCTTACTTTTTCTCACTGAGAATTCACCTACCTTTCATGGATTATTCTTAATGTCAAATAAACTAGTATATATATATATATGTGTTCCTCTGAAAAAAAATCCTATTTAACCTTTTTATATAGTTTTTATTAAACAAGACCACACAAATGGATAGGAAAGAAAACATTTTGTCAGCCTTATGCTCGGACACTTACACTAAAATATTTTTGCCAAGAAGAAATAGACTAAACATACATCAGGCCAAATGGAGATGCTTACTTTAGTCACTAGAGGTACTTCTTATGATTTAAGACATTAGACCATAATTTGAGAATGGAAAGAGTGCAAAACTGCTTTATGTTTCTGACAATCACTGTCCAAAAATCTGTATGTCCAAAGGATGGGCAAACTTAATACTACAGTTTTAAGTTTTATTTTCGTTATTTTTAAACCAACTTCACAAACATTTCTGAGGGGATACTCATTTTATTGCTTTTTTAAACTTTTTTAATGAAATAACACATTCATTGTGACTTTCTCCCTGATCATTTTTGTTTCAGCATTACCCACCCCAGGGTTCAAGCACAAAAAATGTATTTCATTGATACATATGGCACTGCCATGCCTCCTTCATCTGGTCAGAATTCTTCAAAAGAACTAGTTTCTACTAAACATTACTGTTTCTTCTAAGGCAGGAATGGTTTTTGGGGAGTGGCACAGGAGTGGATTGGGACAGTGGTAACCTTTATTTATTCATCTGGTGCATTTCTGAGCACTTACCGTGTGCAAGGATCTATGCTAGATGCTGCAGCAAAAGAGACACAGTCCTCATCCTTATCAAATTTGCATTAAAATGAGTTGGAGAACTTTAAACAGCTAATTACACAACAATTTAATCATCGCTGTAGTATGAGCAAATAAATGGTGTCTTGTTAAACAAAAAATACTCCGCAGCCATGAAGAGACACAAACTACTTCACAAAACATGGATAAATGTCATAAAAAATTTTGAGTAAAAAGAACAAAGGGTATTATTCCATGATTCCTTTTATATAAAGTTGACAAACAAGTAAAACTTCCATACAAGTAGTTTTACTACCAAGTCAGGATGGTGGCTACTGTTGTGGGTAATGCCAGAGGCAGCTTAAGGTCGGATGAGGCCCCGGGCGCAGAAGGAAATATTGGGCCCCTTAAAAAAAAGAGCGACAGGGAAAATAAAAATAAATGCCTTCAGAAGTCGGGGCCCAGGGCGCACGCCCGGTGCGCCCACCGTTAAATCTGCCTCTGGGTAATGCACAGAAGGAGGCTCCCAGGGTGCTGGACATGCTTCTCGATCAGGGCAGGAGTTACAGGGATGTGTTCACTTAGTGAAAGTCTATTGAACTATATGCTTATGATTTATGTATTTTTCTATATGTAGAGTACACACTAAAACTCTGAACCACTATTTTTTTTTAGTCTCTTTTCCTTGAACAGCCATCAAATGGACAAAAGTTCTAAAGGGGAAAGCAACAGAAGACATGTTTCCTTTCTCCCTGAGATCTTGTCCCATCGATTTTCAGTGTGAGGATGAGTCTGATACACCAGCTAAAGACAGTGGCAGAAATCACATAGGTTCATTGGTTTGCTTGCTTGTTTAGGATCACATGAGACAACATATACCGAACACTTATTAGCACAGGGCTGAGGACATAGATATTTGTGAAATTAAGTTGACTTTGTAATTTATCACCCGAACAGGACATTTTTGAGAGTTGAAGTCTGCTATTAATAAACACACGAGAGCACAAATAGACATTAAAATTTTCGCAAACAGAAGAGTATGGTCAATGAAGAGCTAAATAAATGATGACAGGTATAATTATTATGCCCGAGCTAGCCTTGCCATTAACAAGTATATTAATAGGCAATATTTTTGAAAAATTATAAAAGCGGGGCAGTAATATATCTGAGTGAAGCAATTATAAGTCAGTAACAAAATATTTATCCCTGTAAACAACATGCCACTTCTCTTGCACTTAAAAAAAAATGTTCTTATTGAGAGAGCACCATGAGACTATAGCACGAGCTGCAGGATGCCTCTGGGTGCTCATGCACCCAGAGGCAAAATTTGTTGTTTTTTTTTGAGTTCTGCAGACCAGGAACTCACAGGACCAGAAGTCATAGGTCCCTCCTTTCTTTTGTATCGCTTATCACATTTGTTCATATTAAGTATCTTAATATATAATGTATATTTTATCCATTAATGAGAAGCCCAGCAGTTCCAGTAGCATGGTTTCACATAGGCATGTTGTTATACATTCTATTGCACATTACAGAGAAATGCCCAGAATCCCATTATTTTTTATTTAGCCCACTTTACACAAATCCTCATGTTTCTGTAAGCCTAACTGCAATTGTATCTTTTCTTGCCGGCACCCAGATCCTCTGGGTGGCCCTTGAACGTCAATGAGACTGGGTGGTGGAGTGTGGCAAAATAGTGAACGGCTGGAAAAGAAGACAAAGGCACGTTTGGGTTCCACATATTGTGCTCATTTCCTGTGTACATACTGGAGAGACTTGGACTTCATGTCCCTGGATGTCTATAAACATGCTTTCTCCTTGGTATTCAAAGATGACATCACAAACCAACACCAGAAAAAAATTCTTCTTTTCCGCAAGTGAAGGGAGAGGTTTCTGTGTCCCATGACACTCTCTCCTTAGTTTCCTGTTGTGTGAAGTTGCTCTTTCTATAAACATTCCTTGTATTAGGTCAGATGTAGAGATAACTGGACAAGGTCATTGTTGTTCAGTGTTCTTCCTCTGATTTGCCATGGGGTCTGGTAGTTAAAGACATTCAGAAAGTCCCTGTCTCCTAGAGAGTCTACCCAAATACATCATTTCATTTTCTACAGTATTTCGCCAAGCTCTGTTCTTCCATGCCCAACTTCTAAAACAGGTTTGGTGTGAAAAATACCAGACTACTTCACTATCTCTTCCCCACCTTTCTTGCAGCTTGTTTACTTCTCCGATTGTAAACTTCTTCAGAGAAATGGGTGGAACAATTTCTTTTCCATTTATAATACACCCACTCAGACCATTGGCACATGTTTATTGACTGCAGCCCCAGACTGACGGCCAGCCAGAGACACGAGTTAGGTCTATGAGCGCACAGCACATCCTTGTCCTGTGTCCCATCCCTGGAGCATCACTAACACAGACACTTTCCAAAGCTGGACAAAGGTCCAACTTGGAGGAGATAACCTAAGATGTCCCTGGCTCCTCGTCCTCCCCACCTATTTCTGGAGTAGCCCAATAAAGCTAGTAGGAAGCGCACCTGGAAGAGCCCAGAAGTGAAGGGTGAGCATGTACAGGTTGTGGCATTAGGATGCAGTCTATGGACCGGTTACAAGGAGAAGGTGGCCCTCTTCTCGGAGCCTGCTCAAAATAGCATATGCACACGAAGCTGTCATTGCATAATAAAGCCTCTGCCTCCTGGAGGACCTGATTCACTTACACTCCGCCTAAATGCACAGCAACAGAAAAGGTACTTTATTTCTCTATAAGTGAGAAATGGAATGTGATCTATAATCTGATCATTCATGGCACCTTCCTTGATTGGATAGTATGAACATAAAAAAAAAAGAACTATACTTCAGTCCAATCAGTTAACTTCATTTGAAGCAATAGTCTGAGTAGTCTCTCGACACAAATACTTGGTTTCTCAAGTCCTCTTCTCTAATATGGTGTCTAGCTACATGAGGTAGGGACGTGACTGACAGCACCTTATGACAGCCAGGATAGACTCCTTGCATCCACATGGAATCTTCTGTGTCCCCCTGGGCCTGCAGCCACATGGCTGTATGAACAGCCACCTCCTGAGCCTGGGGCTGTGCCCCAGACCCCAACTTTGGGCATCTGCCCATTGCCCGAGCCTGTGATGGGAGAGCTCAGGGCCTGTCTCCCCCAGCTCGCTCACAGCCTGGTGTGCACACTGGCTGATTTGACCGCACTTCGCCTCTCAGTCGTGCTGGAGGTATCTTTCAGTCTCTCCCCTGTCCTCTGGCCTGAAACCCTTGGCCCTTCAACCTCATCTTGGAGAGAGCCCAGACCCACCTCTATGCAAAAAGTTAGGTCTACTTTTAACTCCTGTTAACCTATCAACCAAGATTTCAGTGTTTCAAATAAGAAAACCCCTCGCCTGCCTCACTGAAACCAGCATGTCTTACTTTACTTTCTCTCTCCCACAGCTCATGTTTTGACGTTACATACACCAATTGCCTTCTTCCCAAGCTTTTCTGGTAAGCTTTTCTAAAATCAGTGTTCCAGGCATAAGCCTTTTTAATTTCCTTCCAGCTTTTGAGTTTCTAATAATAGCCACTGAGTGATTTTTTTTTTTCCAATTCAAGGAGATTACTGATCTGGTGTGTATTAAGGACTTTTATTCTTCTTGATATATTCATGAATTCATGAGGTTAACCCTGCCACGTCCTTCCTCATCCCTTGAAGTAGTTCAAAATAAGACAAGAAGGACTGGATTTAGGGCAAGGCATCGTGTGTTACCTACTCATGATCAGTACTTTTTAAAAATGCTCAGACCTCATGCACACATTCTCTGAGGCCCACTGGAAACTTACCTGCCTTTACATTTTAAAGTCTTGCCTGAAAAAATATACAGATAAAGGAAAACAAATTATTTCCTTCACCAGGGCCTAAACGCTTGTACAATGTGTTATCTGTTTGAAGCTAAGACCTAACTGGAATTTAAAATGTCCCTTTCCAGTGATGAAATACCTGTGCTACCAGGTGCGACCACAGGCAGCCTTCCTTCTCAGGCCCATATCAGCCGGAGGGCCCTGACGCCATACTTGCTGAGACATAAGCCTTCTTGGACACCGGCCACCGCAGCCGAAGCAAGGAGCTGCACATCTCCAGGTGTTATCTGGTCACTAAAATGCCAGTCTCCAAATGTCCTTCTCGAGACTTTTACACCTAAACTGTCTGTGGAGATTTCTGGTCGAAAGGGTATAGGAGATCAAAGCATCAACTTTAATGATGGCACGGCTGTCATTAAAGTTGGGAGATGGAGTCTTGATCCAAGACCCAAAGAGCTCCCTCTGCCTTCCTTCTTGAAATAAATAATCCCCTGGTCATGAGTAGATGAGCCATGAGGAAAAAAGGGGTTTGCTCTGATAAGAGCTCCACTGGAAAGGGAGAAGAATGGGCAGTACCTCTGGACTGTGCATCTCCAATGAAGCTGACGGCCATTCATGCCTGTCTTCATTTCCTAGGGTTGTTGTAACCAAGTACCACCAGTTAGGTAGCTTAAAGAAACACAAATTTACTGTCTTACTGTTCTGGAGTCTAGAAGTCTGAAATCAGGTGTTGGCAGGGCCATGCTTCCCCGTGAGCCTCTCAGGGAGGATCCTTCCTTATCTCCATTGCCGAGGATCTCCTTAGTTTGTGGGTAATAGCTCCAATTCTGTCTCCATCTTCATAAGGCTGTCTCCCTCTGACTCTCTCTGTCTTCATTTCCCATAAGGGTGCCAGTCATATTGGAGTAGGGCGCACACTAATGACCTCATCTTAATTATGGCTGCAAAGATCCTATTTCCCAATAAGGTCACATTCACGGGTATTGGAAGTTATGACTTCAACATATCTTTAATGGGGACACAATTCAACCCACAACAATGCCCATGATCTCTAGCACATTTATCTAACCACACAGAGAAGCCAGGACTGCCCAGGATAAAGGGATGTCCGAATTTTGCCTTCCGATGAGTTAGACAAACTGTGCCTTCCATTGGGAGGGGCCTGTGAGGGGGAAAAGGAGAGCAGAAACATTCAAGAAAGACATTTCCTTGTGTTATGGACAAGAGTCAAAGTAAGCTGTGTTAGAAAAGAAACACAGTTTATTTTCCCATCCAGGGGATGAATAGGGACTTGCAGGGACTATTTTAATAGAACCTACATGTTAATCTAACACTTTAGGTGTACATCTAACTATGGATATAAGTCATTTAATCTGCTAAAATTAAATTTGCATGTCCCCATCATTTATAAAATTAGGTTGACCTGAACAAAATAACTGATTTATGATTATGTGTTAAACATGTGAAAAAGAGATCAAAAAAAGGCAAATTCTAAAGAGTAGCTGTTGTTTTTGTCTATCAAATTGTCAAAGATTTAAGAAACTCCACAGTAAGCTTTGTTCCCAAGGGTATGGATAAAGAAGGCTTCCTTTATATCATTGGTGAGAATAGAAATTACAACTCGTGGACAGTAATTGGGCAATATATATCACACACTTAATGGAGTCTTTCCATTTGATTCAGGAGTTCTTCTTCCAAGAAATAATCTTGAGGAAAGTCTGGGGGATGTGTACCAGGTTTCAGTTATAAGAACTTTCATCACAATGTTGTTACTAAATAAAGACTTAAGAGTAAATAATAACATAGTTACTAAAAAAAAAAAAATGATATGTAGAACAAGAAAACTGTAGCTCACAGGCTAAATCTGACCCACTGTTTTGTAAATAAAGTTTTATTAGGACACAATCACACTCATTTATTTACATATCATGTATGGCTACATTCTCAGAGTTAAGTAATTGGGACAAAGATGATATTGCCCACAAATCATAAAATATTTACTGTCTAGCCCTTTACAAAAAGAGCTTGTTAATCCCTGTTATAGAAAAATGCTTATTATATGGAAGACATTGCCAGTTATGCTTGCAAAAAGGAAAATTGCAAAATAATGTGCTCAGTATGAGTCTTTGGTTTTAAATGTGGATCTATTTATTTAAATATATATAAGTGTGTATATCAGTCCATACACCAAAAAATGAAGTCGCTACCCCAGGGAAATGGTATTTTGAGTGTCCTTTTTTTGAATTTCCTATTTTTCCAAAATGTCTGCAATAAACACGTGTGTTTGCACACATGAACACATTTTTTAAATCAATACTGTCAATCCAAATGTTGAACTGGTTAACTTTGGGTCAGTTGCTTAACTACTCTGAGCTTCAGTTTGGGCCTCTGTTAACAGCAGCCCCATCCCATAGGCCCATTGTGAGCATCGGCTGAAAGATAATGGATGTGATGTGCACACGAGTACCAGGGACCATCTATCCCCTAATGGAGCATCAGTGGAAAGTTCTGACCGGACTTAAAGCACTAGAAACATCTGCAAAATCAACTCCAGAAAAAGTCCAAAGAAATATCCACATCTGGCTGAGTAGCATCAAAGTGGGCTTTAGTTTTTATCTTAGCAGCTGATCTGACTTAAGGTATGGGGGGCCGGAGGGAGTGGATTCTGCAGAAATGGAGCTGTGCCTAATTCTGGTGGAAAATTTTAGGTCTTATTTTAGACATGTGTCATATAACTCTTGCAATATAAATAGAAAATAGATGAGTTGACTCAATGATTATAATAAGAACCCTAAAATCACAATTCATGTCTTTCAAAATTAACTACGATCTCATCAAGCTAGTTATTGATCTGTTATTTGACACCGAAGAGCAGAACCACCTTAGTGATAAAGCTGCACCCATTTCTGAGTTGTGTGCCAGGCAGGCCCCATAAAACTTGGTAAAAGAGCGAGGTATGAGATGTTATTCCAAAATTCCTCAGTTGTTTTCAATCATATTTATAGTAATAAACATTGTTTTGTCTATGTTGGAGTTTGATTCCTCTCCTAGAAAATATTTCATTAAGCCAGTATGTGTTCACGGTTTCTTTTCATCTCTTTTTAAATCTCCTCCCATCGCCAAGTTGCCAAGAAGCCTTTCCAGATAAGAATGCAAAGGGTATCTGAAAATAATATAAAACCAGACCAAATTCCTATGGACTGAAAAACCTAGGAATGCATAAATGATATAGATTGTGTGTTCCTGTTACACACAGTTAAACTGACTGTCAGTGCCAGCTGCCTTTACATCAAAGGGGATATTTTGAGCTCTGCCAAGAACTAGCTGTGTAGTTATTTAACATTGTTCTTAACTCTCTCAACATCCATTCATTGTATGTAACATTCAGGGTTCTTTTAGAAAGAAGTAAAACCGTCAAGTCAGTTTTGTTGCTCTGATTTATTTAGGAATACTTATGTTAATGCTCCAATGTTGTATACAACATACCAGACTATTTTTAAATCAATTGTTAATGGAAATTGAAAACAAACAGGATCCCAACTGAATAAGAGTACAAATAGGAAGACACTGGGTGTTATTTGGACGAATGCTGATGCTGCCAGAAGTCAAAACGCCCAGCTGATTTAATTAAAGAAAAGAAAGACTCGGTCCATCCAGATGTCTGGCATCATAAACACCAAATGCAGGGATGATTGATTGACTCTTTGACGTGACTCACCAGATGTTTCGGCCTCTTGGAGACAGACTAAAAGGAAAGGATTCGGAAGGGTTTCAAATTCCTTTCTTTCTCCCTGGGTATTCATTGTGAATCTTCCTTGTTTCCTCTTTGGTTACCTTGTCCAGCTAATCCCTGCCCCTTTTGGTAACATTATCTCCTATTTTCTTTCAGACTGAATCTGGATAGAGTAACAAATTGAAAACCAAGTGGTGATGAATAAACAATTTCATGTCCTTGCCCCCTAAATAGATGGCATCATGTGGCCCTTTTTCTGGGAGGACACCACAGTGCATGCAGGATCCTGGGAGCAAAGGCCCTGAAGATGTCCATACACAGGAAATTTAACAAGATCAGCTGAAATGATAGATCCAGGAGACATATTCTCAAAAGGTATTATTAGCTTGATTGCTCTGCAGTGCAAACATTTGAACATTCCGAGGTTCTCTGTTCAGAATGCCTGTAATCAGCTTGAGCCATATTAAGCCACTAATGAGTTGATGGTTAGATCAGCTCCTTCTCAAAGGAAATAAATAAAGACTGACAATTACCGAAACAAAGAGAGGAGCCTGCAAGTGGGTTCCTTTGTTGTGTTACTCATGGGGATCACAGGTCTGCCTGAGTTCTGAATTGTGAAAACCCAACTCTTGTTATAGAGCGCACTGGACGGCAGAGGTTATCATGGATGTCGGCAAAGAGGCTCCATCCTGTGTGGTCGGATTGAAAAGAATAGATGATAGACCCCAGCTGGTGTAGCTCAGTGGATTGAGTGTCGGCCTGCAAACCAAAGGGTCGCCGGGTGGTTCCCTGGTCAGGACACGTGCCTGGGTTGCGGGCCAGGTCCCCAGTAGGGGGCACGCAAGAGGCAACCACACATTGATGTTTCTCTCCGCCTCTTTTTCCCTCCCTTCCCCTCTGCCTAAAAATAAAATAAATAAAATCTAAAAAAAAAAAAAAAAAAAAAAAGAAAAGGAAAGAGTAGATAATGCCATTCTGGCTCCATCTTTAGCCTGAATTTCCCATCCCTGCGAATGATATGATGACATTCATATTGTACCTCTGGGTACAGCTTCACATATGCCATCTCAGTTGCTCGGCTTAACCATTTTTAAGGAAATGTATTATCATACCCATTTTTCTTCAGAAAGCTACAGGGTTTTGCTAAGGACATGCTGAGCAGTGATCAGAAACCCAGATATTCTAACTCCCAGCCTTACGCAGTGCCACAGATGCCTGTGAAAATGAGTTAGACAACAAATATTGAGACCACTGGGTTCAGTAAGATAGGAGGTAAAATCTACACCAGTGAATTTTATTCACCGGGTTAGCCTTTTGATACCTTCGACCTCAAAGCAGTCGAGAAAAGGACAAGGGCACTTGGAGCCCGACAACTGCTATGCAATCTCTTGCGTCTGAAGATAGACTTCACAGAGCCAAACATATTCATTGCTACTCAAATATTATGGACAAGAAAATTTTAAACACTTCTGTCCAAAAAGTGATGTAAATAAAGCAAAAGTCTATCGTGTTTCTTCTATCTGAATTTCTAACTATTATTATTTACCTGTGCTTCCGTGTTCCAGTCTAACTTCTACTCTTAGAAGCCAGTTCATCTGAAGATATCTTCTGGTGTCCAAAATCACACTGTAGGGAGGAACCGCAGTGTAGGATGTATTCGCGTGCAGCCTGAGAGGTTCCCAAATCTGCCACTGCCCTGCTGATTTTATCTCTGCCTTCTCTGTCAACGCCATCCTGTATCCTCAGCTGACACCAAACCTCTCAACATCTTCACCTACAATCAGCTCATCTTGATAGTCACCATCACTGAAGCTTTGAGAAGAAAACCATTCTCCTTCCGATGAACATTTGTATTTCCCAGCATTATTTCCTTTTAGCAGCTGTTGCTCTTCCACCCCCGAGCTGTTCATGTTTTGACTTGACGCGCCTTTCCTGGCGGAAGGCTGAGCCCAGAGCGACAGCCGGCCAGTCAGAGAACAATGTCCCCCAAGCCAAGCTGCTGTCTGTGACAAGGGATTTGTCAGCCCAGGTAGCCAGAGCATCAGCTTTGCCCTAGTTACCCAAGCCCCAAACCCCACAGGATGACAAATAGTAAAAAGGCCAGGTAACATCCCTATGTAGAATAGGTAAGGGGAATCGTTTTTGTTTTGGAGGGTTTGTTTTTATTTCTGGAAGTTTCCTCAAGCTTGGAAACTTGAATCTTTATAACAATCGTTAAGAGTCTGCCTGCATTTCACCGTAAAGGAAGACGTGGTTTTTATTATGCCAGCCAGTAAGCAACCTGTCCTATGCTCTGGAAGGAGACACTATCACTCATTCCCAAGGCTGTTCACTATACAAACACCCTTGAGAAACTAGTCTGGAGCCCAGGCAGTCAATGACCCTCCTCCCAAGGTGTGCAGAAATGCAAGAGATCCATGCATCTCCCAAGACATTTCATCCAATAAATTTCTTGCACATATAATCCCAGCTTGGCCACTGCCTCTAGAAATCTGGACTAATACAATGGTGCTACTACTATTTAAATCGTGTGTTATTTAAGAGTAAAAACAATGTTTTGCTGCTGTTTGCAGCCTCTAAGGCACCTAGTAGGGTAATTGGCAAATAAGTGTTGATGGGCTGAACCATAAAATTGAGATTAAGATTCCAGCCAATGAACAGAAGACTTGGACTTTGAAAAGGGGTCAGACATTCTTAAAATAGGTCTCCTGATATAAATCCTCTGTTACTTTGCCCATATTGTCTGAACTATGACTATTAATGGACACTGATATTGTTTAGCCATTTCTTTAGATCTCTCTGTTCCAAAGAGCCCTAACTTCCCAGGTGATGACTCTCACATATAAGCTTGACCCATTCTGTGGTGAGCCAAGATAGATCCTTTACATACTCCAGCCACTGAAAAGTAGAATTTAGGAGAAGAGTCCTTGTCTTCTGTGCACTCACTGCGTGAAAAAATCTGTCTGACTCAAAATGTACTCACAGGATTTTAATTAATGGAAGTGACTGAGTAATGACACAGAGAGGCCAATGCCGATGAAAGAAGAATTGTATTATTTACCTTTCCCAAGAAGAGGGGACATGTCACATCATGCAGAGCCACTTGGGGAAGTACCAGTTTTGTTCAGGAGGCAGGAGGAGAGGGAGGAAAATCTAGGTCAGAGACTTTACTGTGGATTTTTTACAAAAGACAAGACAAGACAGCTTAGGATCTGCCAGTCTGAGTAACTCCGGCAAGCTTTGGGACATAGCTGTCTGGTACCGGGCCCTGGGCTGACTCACAGCAGGGGAACATGGGCTTAGGGTATGAGGGTTTGATAAAACAGGTGGTTGGGGGTATGGGCTTTGGATTTGTTAGTCTACATATAAAAGGTATGTGCCCAGGTGAGCCCTTTGCTGTCTCTAAAAAACTGGGTAGCCTTGGGAGTGGGTGACGCCCCAGTCAGCCAGGCCATAAATGCCAGAGCACCAAGAATACAAAAAAGGAAGGAAAGAAAGAAAGAAAGAAAGAAAGAAAGAAAGAAAGAAAGAAAGAAAGAAAGAAAGAAAGAAAGAAAGAAAGAAAGAAAGGAAGGAAGGAAGAAATGAAGGAAGGAAGGAAGGAAGGAAGGAAGGAAGGAAGGAAGGAAGGAAGGAAGGAAGGAAGGAAGGAAAAGGAAAGGAAAGAAAGAAGGAAGGAAGGAAGGAAGGAAGGAAGGAAGGAAGAGAGAGAGAAAGAAAGAGAAAATAGAGTTCATAAAATTGGCCCTGTAGTAAGTGGATGTCAAATAGGCAAACAGGGACTCTAGGAACCCAGAACACGGTGCCTTCCTATCTTTCGAAACGAGATGCTCACTGCAGGTTCTCACTGGAGAAGTCTGCCCTTGACCTTCAGTCAACTTAATGATGGGAAAAGCATGATTTTTTTTCTCCACTTAAGTCATTCCAACTTTTCTTTCCCCACAGATTGACTTAGTGTCCAGTCTTCACTTCACCTTAACTTTCGCCTTTGCCTTCCTGGTTATATTCTCAAACAGGCACCAGTACCTTTTGAGGAGACCCATTTAAACGTGGCTGGACTTCTGGTTCAACTAGGGCGAATGAGTCATATCTTCTGTCACAGCCAGTCTTCTCCAACCTCACTTCACAACTGTCGCACCTTGATTTTACCCCTTCCTCATCAGCAGGCAAAGCCAACGTGCTCCATCATCCTAGTTTGAGACAGTCAGACACGACCAACTTGACCATTCTGTTTATGACCAAAATAGAGGCTGTTATTTGAAATAACAAAGAACAGCCCAGCATAGCCGGTCTTTCAGTTTTTTTATAAATATGTTCACTAAACATGTAATAAACTCAGTGCCTTTGTTGTTAGAGATAAGACATGTACTATGAATTAGTGAATTTCCATTGAGTTAAAAACAAAATTCAACTTCACAGGGTTTTTCCTTGTTTTGGGGGGGTGTAGGGGTGGACAGATGCTGTAGAGAGAGGGATGGGAGATCCTATACAGAATGCTTATTTCTCCATAATCTATTGGAAAACTGCAAGCACAAAAAAACATTGATGACTTAAAAATCCTTCTAAGACTCCAACCATGGACTAATAAAAACAATAAAAATTCATTAAGAATTCAAGCTTTTAAGATGGCATCTCCTTTAGCATAAATAAAAAGGCATCGGGGAGACTGGAAATCAGCCTTTGAGTTATGTGGGCTCTGGTTGGCTTTGCCCCCCTGAAAAGCATTCATCTTTAAACACATCCCCAAATGCGCTTACATGATGTGGCAGTATTAGCAATGCAGTAAAGTTCGCTGTATAATGTAATAGATTTTTACAAGGGCAAAGAAAATATGTGACAAACCATTTTGTTTCTAAATTGTTTGTGAGCCTCATTGCCCTGTGGATGGAGCTGCTCTGTAATCACTCCTGTTAGACAGAGGGTTTACTGCCCAGCAATGCCAGATGAGGTCCTGTTTTCATTTATGGGAGTCAACGATTCATAGGGTGCATGAAGCACTCTTTTATCAATTAGGTACAAAGAATCATCGTCCCATCTTGATTTGTATCAGCCCTGGGTGGAAACCACTCTTGCCAAGCACTATAGTTCATCACGACACACTATTTATTTTTCTCACAACCACGCTCAATTCTAACTCCATTTCCCAAGACAAAGTGTGGCTCTAAGTGGAATTCAGGAAAACAAGGTGGTTCTAACGTGCAGTAGATTCTACTGGGGAAGATAAATCCTGTGATCTGCTGCTGTGTTAAGATTAAACACCGAGGCTAAGGGAAAATATACACTGTGTCTAAATGGAATATATAGTGGCCACACATGATAAAATATGGCT
Organism: Mormoops blainvillei; assembly: GCA_004026545.1. Lineage (NCBI taxonomy): Eukaryota > Metazoa > Chordata > Mammalia > Chiroptera > Mormoopidae > Mormoops > Mormoops blainvillei. The sequence goes on from PVJD01003562.1 coordinate 38,276, forward strand.
CGAAGTAAATATCCTTCATTTGGCTTAAATGCATGGGATTCTGACTTTACTACAGGAAGCCTTTTAACTTTTAGCCAATTGTCAATAGAAACACACAGATATAAGCACAGTAAAACTGGCATCATGTACAATCTCACGTACATTTATGGGAAAATATTCCCATAAATGGAAATATTTTCAAACATGCCAGGATACGACATTCACTCAATATTTCAGGATTGCTTTTTATGCCACCCTATTTACTGAGCTTGATCTTTGAAAGGACGGACTGCTTCCAAAACTAGCAATTCTTCCTTGTCCCACTAATTCGTGTCACTCTCCTTCACCTACGGAGGTAAGGCTGTAGTTCACCGTTTTCCAGGCCTGAGTAGATTGATGGTGAACTAGTCTGTCACAACCAGGGACACATTTGCACTTAATCTCTGCCTAATCCCCCTTCTCCTCAAACTTGAGAACATCAGCACACACCTTCAGACAGTTGGCCAGGAGCAGGGTGCAGGTGGCACCATGGCTCTGTCCCCAGGGCATTCTACCATCTACCTTGTGAAAGACAAATTTCATAGATCATCAGATATTGCAGAAATAGAAAAAAAAGCCATTTTTCTGGGATACTTTCCTCTCACATAGGCAAATCAAAACATAACATTGCTATACACTTCCTGTTTTCCATGAGGTTTGTCTATACAAGAAAAATGGTTATGTACACAGGGGACAAATGTCATCCTGACACCGCCTCAGACGTAGAAGAACCTCAGCTACCCATTCAAACACCTTATGCTATGATCAAAAATACTGAGGCAGCTACGACACAGTAGCAAGGAAAACAGAACACCAAGTCACTATGCAATAGTCAACTCATATGTGATTGCCAAATGGGTATTATATAAATATATATAATCTGTTTCCCCAGGTATTGGATTCTAGGAAATAAACATGAAAATAACTGCTTTTGACTCCTTGCTGAACTATATAAATGGACTACTGCAAAAGGTTGCTGAAACTAACATTATTGCAGGGCAATAAATCTATTGCTAATGAAACATGCATCGAAATTCAGCACCCTTCAGTGAAAAGTTCCCCAAATATTCTTTTACATTCAAGATTTGGTACGCACTGATTTTTTTAAAATGCCTTTAATTGAAAACAACATATCGCAAGTGGCAAAACACTCCAGTGATAGATTAGCAGCTACTTTTAATTTTATGTATATTCTTCAAATCGGTCACATCATTGTCTAAATGTCATGTTATGATTTTACTGTGAACACGAACACATTGCTTTTGTATTTTTGTGGGATGGGTACTACTAGTTTGAAGAAAGAAAAAAATCTAGTAGACTAAATATTAAAGAAAAGTTGTCATTGGGAAAGATGTAAGTACTATAAAATAAAAAATCTTATAACAATAAAAATGTACTTTTAAGAAAAATACTTTGAACCCTTTGGACAGAGCTAAGTGATGCTTCTCTGGGAAAACACCAAATGCTGAAGTATTTTTTAAAATGTTCTGGGAAGAAGCTATTTCCAATGAAAATTATAAAATTTACCCCAGGGCAGATCTATATTCTGTGGGGCCTTTAAAAAAAGAATGTAAAAGGCAAAATTAAGTATAAAAATGAATATTTATTTAGCATGAGAAAATAAATCACAGAAAATCACAAAGTTTTCAAAGCTGACAACACAGAATCTGGAAAAAACAGCATTAAGTTTTTATTAATTAAATGCCTTTTATTAAGTAGACATCTTTATAAGACTGTTTGCTTATATTTTTTACCACCTTTTCTTTGATGCTTTTTTCATATAAAAACTATGTTGTTGTATCACGTTCCACAGGGAAAAGATTTTTTAAAAATCACTCTCTTCTAGCATGATTGGATAAAGTCTAACTGGTATAACTGACAGTTTATAAAACTCTTTAGTTTTATGGCCTGTTTTTTGTAATGAAATGTAAATTTTTAAGTTGTCACATTTAGGAGAATCTCTCTTAAGCTTCTGTTTTCTATGAACACTTACAAACATGCTTGCTGCTTGTCACACAAATAAGTGTCCCCTCATGGCCAAGTATGTAACTGACAGAGAGAGGGGTCCTTAAAATATACACTGATTCTCCAACCCACTTTGCCCCATGCCAACACATTTCTATTTATCTTAATAAACACCATGAAATCATTAAGAGTAAAATCACATTTGGTTCATGCTCACGTTCTCTCAAGGTCTCTAAAACACGTGGCAGGTGATCAAACTAATCACGAATGAATATATTTCTAACAAGATTGATAGCAGAACCTGCTTCCCTTTCCAGCCTTCATATTTCTCTTGAACGACCTATTGAATACATTCTCATGTCTATTTTTAAATTAATAAAATATCTATTTCTGTAATAAAACCATCAAGAAGTTAAATAACTTTAGAAGCAGAACATTTTTAATCTTGTAAAATTAAAATCATAATGCATTTTTATGGAAACACAGAATAAAACTTTGAATAAAACGGCAAGCTGTACTCGAGTCTGAACAAGAAGTAGTTGAAAAGTAAGGAAGAAGTTCACAAATTTCTAACATTAAAATTAACCCAGTTAACAACTCATATATCTTAAGAACATGTTTCATTTCACTTTCCTCTGAGGCAATCAAAGCCAATCTAAAGCAAATATAATTTATTAAATATGAGCATAATGACAAAAGTTACTACAGTACCTACACTGTTTTGTAAATGACTAGACCAACTCCTATTAACTTGTAATGTTTTGAAAAAGACGTCATTTGTTTGTTGCACTAAGTAGTTTCAAATGAAGATTTCTTTTTCCTGCTAATTCAGGTCAAATCAGACAGCTCTGCGCTCTCGTTCAAAACTCAGAGATCTTTAACCTCTTGTGGGTAAAAGTCAAGGCTGATAAATATTTATAGAACTCTGCAGCAAAGCTTCTGTGTGTTAGAAAAGCCTCCAAGAATGACATGACCTCCGAATTTTCTGGAATCATGCTCCTGTTGTGATCGATAGAGTTCAGAGGGCTTTGCCTCATTTAAATAGAAAGCCCTGGGGAGGGCTTTTTAAAAATCAAATCCGTTTTTTATGTTTGACATTCACCTCACATTGAAGCCATAATTTGGGGTATTTATTTCTATTTTTTTTAATTCTGATGAGATAAATTTTTTAATATGAGATATTATGGGATATAAATATTAAAATGATTAAGACTGACTATTTTAATTATGTCAAAAAATTGCTTATCTTTGAATTTCTGTTTTGTAATCTCTTTCCTGTAGGTGCCCCCCAGTATCCCCTTTCTCCCCTACATACATCCGTACACTCTTCCCTCTTTCTACTTAGTTTTAAAGGAAAAATCACCTTTTGCTTGTTTAAGCGAACTTAGAAACTATCAATGCACCTCAGGCCCCCTGATCTTGTCTGGACCTTGCTCCATAGTTTAGCCCTTCTGTACCTAATTTTCGGCTTCTCCTTCTCTGCTAGGTTCTTTTCCTTCGTCACTGTGTTCAAATGCCTTCCATCTTCAAGCACGTGCCTTTATCTTTTGTCTATCTACTTCCTGCTCTCTCTCATTTTCTCCAGGACCAAGTATCTGGAACATGGCATCTTGGAATATCTCCTTCATCCTCAACACATTCTGATGAGGCTTCAGCTTCTACCAGTCCACCTGAGCATCTCTCACGGGCATCACAAGAGCCTTCCATATTGCCAGGCCCAGAGACACCTCAGAGACTTTATCTTATTCCAACTTTCATAGCATGTCCTGACTTCATTCGTCTGGAAGTTCTCCCTTGATTCAAAATGCCAGTCTTTCCTAATTCTCCCTCTACGGTTCCCTGGCCGCTCCTTCATAGCCTCCTTGGCTGCCCCTCCGACAGTGGGATGCCCACACAGCTGCCTGCAACCCTCACCGCTTCGTGTTTGTCATCTTGTCTCTCAGCTACCACATTCATCTTTAGGATGTCAGCTCTCACCTATATAGTGATGGCTTTAACACGGTCCACAGCCTCGTCCTCTCCTGTGTTTCTAGCTAGACTTGCTCTTTCATAACAGGCATGATATCCGTAGCTACTGTGTGAAGCCTTCCTTTCCTGCTAACAGTAATCTCCATTAGAACAAGGACTGTCTTGCTCGTTGCTGAATCCCCAGTACCTGGCTCCAGTGGGCATCTGAAAGGGACTCAGTGGAATGAACTGATGTCCCAGAGATATCACCAACTCAATATGTCAAACATCGAATCCCTAATCTGGAGAAAACACCCACCACTAAAATTAGCCTTACTTCCGCATTTCCTGTCTTACCTGAGTTTAACACCATTTTCTTACTCCCAAAACTTGAGAGCAACTTTCTGACTTCTCTTTTTCTTACCTCCCATAAGGATGGGCTCATCAAGTTCAGCAGATTCAACTTCTTAAACATATCTTTCAAATGAATCTGCTCTTTCTTTTATTACCATAGAATCTTAACTTTATTCTGTTCACTTAACTGGGTATTTTCATCCAGGTTGTTTTCTTCCATGTCTCCACAACTACCCTAGGGCTCTTTATAAAATGAAAACTAGGCCACATCACTTTCCTGCTAAAACTGGTTTTTCAGTAGTTCCCTAACAGGTTTATAATATGTATGCATGTGTCGGTGTATGTGCATTTTGTGTATGTGTACATGTGTGTGTGTATGTAAATATGCAGGTGCATGTGCCTGGCAGCCTTCCTCACTTGGCCCCTCCCTTCTTGTCCAGCCTCATCCCTACAGCTCCCTCCACTTCCCCCAGTTATGCTCCAGCAACACCCAGTGATTGGCCACTCCCCAACCGATGTCAATACATTAGAATATCAATACCCTGGAATGTACCTACCCGAGAGGTTTTTCTTCATCCTCACAGCTCAGCTCAGACATCCCGCTTCTCAAAGGTTTCCCCTGATTCTCCTTTCTCCATAGCTACCTGTTCCTTCCTCCATTCTGTCCTGCTTGTACTTACTTCTTCTATTGCTTTGTTGATCCCGGCCTCTACTACCCCATCAATCCCAACCCTTAGACTTTTATGCTCTCCAGGGAGCAACAGTCACTTCTTTTCAACAGACTTTATTCATTAGAGCAAAACAAACAGGTTCACAGCAAAATTGAGAAGAAGGTACAAAGGGCTCCCATACACCCACTACGTCCCCCAAACACACAGAGCTCTTTCCACTATCAATACCCCTCACCACAAGGGTACATTTGTGACAATCAATGGACCTGCATTGACTCATCTTGACCACCCAAAGCCCATAGTTTACATTGGGGTTCACTCTTGGTGCTCTACATTCTGTAGGTTTCAACAAATACATAATGACATGTATCCACCATTAGGGTGTCACACTGTGTAGTTTTACTGCCCTAAAAGTCTTCCATGCTCCACCTGTTCATCCCCCCACCTGAGCCCCTGGCAACCACTGATCTTTGTACTGTCTCCAGAGTTTTGCCTTTTGCAGAATGTCACATAGTTGGAAACATACGGCATGTAACCTTTTCAGACTGGCCTCTTTCACTTGGTGACATGCATTTAAGGTTTTCCCATGGAGTCAGTGGCTTTTTATGTTTGATTTCCTGGGACCTAAGGTAGTTCTGGTCACAGAACAGCTACTAAACAAGTCTTAATTGTATAATTATTTAAAAAGGAAATGAGTATCAACCAGCAATGTCTTAAAAATCCACTTTAATTTGTCTATTTTAGGCTTTTATGCATAATTTTTAAATACGATGAGGAGCATTTTCCACATGCAGTGCTGAGATTTACTAATACACACCTGTACTTTTCTTTGAATTAGAAACAGCATGTGTCCATTAACTACTGTTCCCTTAAAACTGTACCTTCTATTGCATTTACTTCCTTCCATTCTGACCATCTTCTCCTGGTCATCTTTTCCAGGTTGGGGCAAAGATACCAGTAAGGCTGAGCTGACCTCTCGGTTCAAACTGAGATTTTTATCTACAGCCATTATCTTGCCACCCTTGATTGAACTTTCTGAATTCATTTTAATGGTAGCAAACCAAGTGACCATTCCGCTGCGCTGATGTCATAATTAATAGTATTTCGACCTTCTAGACACAGGAATGCTTGGCCAAGGCTCCTTATCGACCCTGATGATTTATATCAGCGGAGTTCACTGCCATGCGCATCTATCTCAGTTACCGGGGAGCCTACTCCCTAACCCATCATTTCTCAAATGTTGGTGTACGTAAGCATCGTGGAGGGGGGCGGGTGTTCACGAAGATTCACATTCCCCAGCCACAGTCAGGAGAAACCCAGGAGAACCAGCGACATGCACTTTAATGAGCGTCCCAGGTGATGTGGATGCAGATGGCATGGGGGTCTGCTTTTGGAAACGGAAGCGTGGCACTTCATATAAAAATGCTTGCAAGCAGGTGGCTACTAGCTACAAAAAAAAACCTCTCAGTGAAAGTAATGAGATTGATCATCTGTTAAATTTAATGCTCTATACTAAATGAAAATTACAGGAGCAAACCTAATTGATTTCTATGTGTTAATTAACAGGGGGGAAATAACCAAAATGTTTCTAGCACCGCAATCTGCACGATGACTTGTACTTAAAGGGAAAATGGCTCTTTTATTAGCACGGTTACAACCTTCGGGTGAGCAAAATTTTCAAGAGTCTGAAACTTGAGCAAATTGCTTCCTATAAAAATAGGCTAGAAATCTTGAAAATTCATTCAAATCGGCAAAGTTCTGATATGTCATTTTCCCCATGAGACTAGAAATATGCTTACTTTGCCAGAAAAACAGCAATTGCATTTAAAACTCTCCATTAGCACCTGAAATGTTCACATGGCAGGGACTGTTTCACTGAAAACCAAATAACAAAGCTCTTTTTTTTTTTTTTTTTTTTTTTTTTTTTACTTCCTTTGCCAAACCCATTCCCTTCCTCATCACAAACTCAGGTACATATAAGTGACCTCATTCTTACCATCTCCTGTTCTTTTACCAATTATTTCAGCTAGTGAGATAATCTTGCTCTTCTTAATCTCTACTCTAGTTGAAACTGATAGATAATAATAAAAACATGTTCTGGATTAAGGGGAAATAAATTGGTACTTTATTAGCTCAGAATGGGAGTAGTTAAAGCATATCGTGACTTTTTAATGGCAGCATGTCGTCATCAAGGTTCTTAATAATAAGGGCCAGAGACAAGCGAATGGTCTCAGGGCTTTCCAAAAGTATGATTGTGTTTACATTTTTCCTTGAATATAAAAATGCTATAGAATCTTCAAAAATGTGCAATCCATGAGAAGTCAAGAAATTAAAAAAAACCCATGATACAGTAATACAGCAGACACTAACTTGAACTGACTTGAGAGTTGAACACAGATACAAGAAAATGAATGGATTAAACACTGATCTGCCAAGCAGAGAAATTTCATTTCAATGAAAGTTAAAGTTTTAAAATAGACTTCTGACTAATAGGAAAGTCAGGAATATTTTTAGCAGATAGACTTCAGACACTTGTGTACTGGTTGGATACATTTCTATCTTTAAGAACACGTCAATCAAATAGTACAGGGTCAGTGTCAAACCTTTCCCACAGGAAAGACCATTCTCCTATCACCAGGCCCTCTCTCTAAACTTCTGAATGTAAATTTCCAAAGGAAGAGGAAAATACATTAAGAAAAATGAGATTCAATGCATTATTCGTTTTTTAAGTCATACTTGTTCACGAAGGTGTTTTGGAGGGAGACATAAGAGAAGAAAATATGTAGAATTGAGAAGCAATTGCAAGAACACTTTACATTTTAGTAGTGCCTAATGGATGGCCAGTACCTTTCTTCCACCACTGGGACTGGACTTGACTAGACTTATTCCACAGCAGGGTCACAACTCTTATCAGGTTGTTCTCCACAAAAATATCTTGTCCCCTCTGGTCTTCATACAACTGAGCAGCAAATAGTTAATGAACAGCTGGCGTTTGTACAAAACTGTGCCAGCCCTGTTGAGATGGGAGAAATATTCAAGAATAACTCCCACCTATAAGGAACTTAGGTGTTCTAGTAGAGAAGGAAGACAAAATGGGTGAAATCTCAACAAAGCGAAAAGAAAGCTCTGGGGTGTTTAGCAGGAGCTAGACTTCATATTTAAGAGAAGATAAGAGGAAGTTTCTCTGAATACTTCGCACTCAAGTTAGTAGCACAGAACAGAAATGATTCAGATCAACAAAGGCGAAGAGGAGGGTGATGTGGAAGGAAACACCACCTACTCGAGGAAGGCAGGGTAACAGCAAAAGGTGGTAAGAGTGGTGAGCAGATTTTCTAGAGGGAAAAGTATGCCAACGGTGGGGAGGCCAGAGGCGGGGGAGAGAGAGGGGAGGGGGGCGCTGCTGAGTTTGAGAGCCATTAAAGAGAAGGAGCGTCCATCTTCCAAACCAGGTTAAGGAGGTTGGACAAGGGGAAAGATGTGCAAATAGGAGAGGAGAAAACAATTCCTGAGCATTGGTGACGTGCCAGGTACTGAGCTAGAGCCTGTGCGAAGGTTCACATCGCTAAATATCGATGCAGAAGGAGAATTACCTTTGAAAAAAGCTAGCAAATTGTGTCATGGCAGGGGGGCTTGAGAGCTATAAAAGTGATGGCGACACTGAACAAAGGGCTGTTTCAGAAATAAAGGAAGGTCTAAATCCAAGTATCGGTAGAGGAATATGGAGGAATATTTTTCCATATTGTTTTGAGCATGATATTTCCTTATCAATACGTTCACTTTGAGAACCTTCTGAATAGGAGTGTTATCAGAATATATAACAACTGGAGAATCTGTGAAGGGAAAGAGGTCTCGGGGGCAAAACTTTGTAAACCACCGTAATTCCTTGATCAATATTACAAACAGAGAAGATAAACTATTCCTAATTTTCCACTTTTATTATTATTTGCCCTAAAATTACCTTAATTGGATAAATTATTTTTCCCCAGAGAGTTGCAAACCAATAATTCATTTATCAATCACTTTTTCTAGTATGTTTGTTTGGGTTTGGCTTTTCATTTTGTTTTGTTTTTTCAATAACAAATTTCACTCTTTCAGAATCTGTTAATGTTACTTTGCTTTTGTTGCCAGTAATCCTGCCAAGTCCAACTTACCCAGGTCGTATTTTTAAGGATCAAAAGATTATGTCAAGAAGATTTGATTTTCGATCAATTTGTTAGAAACATCAAAGTTTACTGTTTGCCCTTATGGCAATGGCATATTTTATTTTCCATTAATTACTCAATTGGGAATGTTCAACATGATTTCTAAGAACAGGCTGATGGTTTGTGTTATCTCTCAGGTGATAAATTAGAAATTTGTGAGCAAAACAATTCACAGATAGTCTGGCATTGCCAAATTGTCAGAGTCTTTGAAAGGCTCAGAAATTTTATTTCAGAAATGTTCACAGGTCATTTTCCCCTCAAATGTAATGCTGTTGGTCCGATGCATGTGATGACTCACAGATTAGGCGAAAACAGTGGGATCTAAATGATAGGTTTAAAACAGAAGGATCAAAATGCTCCATTCCCAAGTGAAAAACACCAAAAAGGCAGTGCTCAGAGGATTTGCAGCTGTTGCGAAGGAGAAAAGCGAATAAAAAATGAATTCACGGTTTTGTGACTTGGAGACATGTAGACTACTAATAGCATTAAAAATCAGGAATTCTTTAGGATAAAATCTTGAATGGCTTCAGTGACAAAACCATGGGCTTTGTTTCAACACATTATATTCTTCGTGTCAGAAGATCGCCTTAGCAGTACAAAACCAGAACTCGGGAGCAGCCAAGGCTGGCAATGACATGGGCGTTACAGATCCAGAGCTGACAGCTAGGGAATTGCTAGTGAATGAAACAGTTAAGAAAGAGAGTGGAGCAGGGATGGGCTGAACACCGTCAGAGAGGAATGAAAGCCAGCGAAGGAAGCAAGATCAGGAAAAAATGGCAGGAGAGCTGCAGGAGCATGTCATGATGGAACAGAGGGGGAGGAAAATGTCAAAAAGAGAGAACTAAGCAACAGCAAGAAATGTGGAATTCATGCCTTTATTCATTCAACAGCTGTGAGTCGCAGCCATAACCTGGGAACTGTGATAGGTGCTAGGAAGAGGCAGTTTCTGCCCTCACGGAGTTCAGGGAACAGAGAAGTAAATATAGAGACATGAATATCATTATACAGGAACGTGCAGAGAAGTTAAGGAGTATCAGATGATTTCTGTACAAATCTGTGGACTAGAAAATGCTATATAAGTAAGATGTTATTATTGTTTTTATTATTATTATTATTATTATTATTAGGAATAAAAGCTGAGATAAGCTTTCTAAATTTCATGTCCAGGAGTCCATTCCTGGCATTGAAATAATAACATTTCAGTTGAATGGGGTCTTCTTCCATGCTTTTACTGACCCACAGAAAATCTATAATTTTATAAGTACAAATTAAATTTTGAACTGAAGCCAGCGCTCCCTGAATCGCACCACACCAAGAGAACAAAAGAACAAATGATCACCTCAAAACTCGCCTATACTGATGATATTCATCCTAAAGACTAAGAACCGTGGCACCCAGACATGAGACCCACTAAATGCTTGATTCAAGAACAATTAGTTTTCACAGAGCATCCAAATTTAAGAGTTCTGTCCCCAGTGACACTGTTCTAGCCTTTAATATTCTTTCTCAAGGAAATGCTATAGAACACTATGATTACTAATTGAAAGAAACAGTAAGAGCTCTATGAACCATTTCTCAAAGAGAAATATCTAATAAGTACATTTGTAAAAATAGGCTTTGGGTGTTTATATAAAATAAATACTCTGCATTTTATAAAATGAATTTTATATTAATATGTTGGCACGTTATTCCACATAATATTTAGTGAGTTCAATCTGTGAGTTTTGACTGATGGAAGGCATTCAGGATTCAGTGTGGGACAGTTAGGAAGAGGTAGGAGAGTAACAAAAGTGGTGGGTGGAATGCTAGCAAAATCCGCAACTTAATGAGAAGGGTCACGGCTAAAGAAAAGGACATAGTGCTGGTCAGTAACCCACTACGTAACAAAATCTAAACGAATGGTCCTGAGAAAGCAGGGGAGACCCGAGCAGAGGTGGCCCTAGGACCAAGGAGAGTTCTGTGCAAGCCATTATTTTTCACCCGCAGGTTGGAGAACATGATCTTGGCACCTACAGGCTCTCTTATCTATCATTGTCCTAAACAAGAATGTCTCAGCCAAAAATAAGCTACTTGCTATTTAAACCTCAAGTTTCCAGATCATTCCACTTCTATAAAGGTCTTTCAAATAGGCCAAGCCTATTAATGAGACAGTGGGGGGACACATTAGAGATGAAGGCCAGTGATGAGTCCAACCCTTGAGCCTAAGAAAGGACAGAGAAGACCCTATTAACATAAAAAGTCATACTTATAAACTGTCCTGTGGTAACGTGTGAGGATGGGTTTGGTTTGAACGTCAGAATGGCATCGCATGGAAACATTCTGGCTGCAAACAGAGATGTGGGATTAGAACCAAGTCAAAGCTATTTAATCCTTTCGGTTACATGCATTGAAGTGGCTGTATGTCAGCGTTCCAAGACCTCGGCACTGTTGACATTTGGGATCAGATCATTGTTGTGCGGGGATGTCCTGGGCATTGTAGGGTGTTTATCAACATCCTCACCCTCTAACAACTCCCCCCCTCCAGTTATGACAATCAAAACTGGCTTCAGACATTGCCAAATATCTGCTGGGGGCAAAATCACCACCAGTGGAGAACCATCAATGTGTGTAAGCTTTAAAGGGAAGGAAGGAAGAACAAGGAAAAAGAAGGAAGCGCAGGGGAGAGCATTTAGGGAGGGGCAATGGCTAATTGAGATGAAGCACAGAGTAGGGAGAAATATGATGGGAGGCTGAGCTCTGCCTCATCAGGGCTTGCACTTCCCGGTAAAGACCGACGTGATTCACTATAGCCAGCTGACAAATGACAAGGGCGTAATTGGAGGCTTACAGAAGAGCCGAAACAGGGCTACGGGGATGTGTCCAAGTCTAGACTGGGCAAGGAATTAAGCATAGCCAGATGGAGGCAGGGGAAGCTATTTCCTAAACAGTGTCAAAGGTCAAGTTGTCCAAGGGTCTAGGACAACTGGCAATTAGCAGCTGTGCTTTAGCCTCTATGATGAAAGGGCAAAAATGTGTCCATTCCTGCCCTGCGCCCTCTCCCTACCCACACTGTGTCACACTTTGTCACAGTATCAAACACCAGTGCCAATATGATGTCAAAAAGAATCACAGGTACATTTTTTAAGAGCCTACAATGAAGCACGTGGTTGAGAGATATTGCAAGAATGGATCTTTATGAGGATGTTAATACTTTTCTTTTAAACTTCGAAGTTATCCTAAACTTGCTTGTCTTGCTGTCTGCATTCCAAATTCCAAACTGCATGTCTTTGATCCCCTTAAAAGGGGAAGCATTCTATCCTAAATCAGAACAAGTCAACAACAGAACAAAGCATCTCAGAGACCCCCGGGTACAATGACCCCAGGAGACATGTTAAAGCTTTTCTCTTTTAATAAAACACACCCTAAAACTGGTGATGTCAAAGTCAATTTCTGCTTTAATACTGAGCAAGTTACAGCTATAGAGATAAACCAGTTATTCCGTAATCACTTAGTAGGTTTCACCATCTCTGTTATGTTTCATTTTGACTTTATTATCATACTAAGCATTAATAAATCCAATTGTTAAATTGTTAAATCACTAAAATAAAAACACACCGTTTACCTCTTTAAAGGACTCTTTTTCAAAGGTTTTTTAAATGACACATTTATCAAAAATATTGAAATTGCAGAAAACCTAATGGCACACTGCTTTTGAAGAACTGTATCTACTATACAAAATAAGGTAATGCATTTAAAAGATTAAAGTAGAAAGATCACCATGTCGGCTTATACTTGTCCTGCTTTCCACTTCAGCTTCCTTAAATCCGATCATCTGCCTTTGTAAAAAGAACCATAACATAACAACCCTGTCTGAGTATCGGTGAGATTTATCCCTTCCTTGGGCGTAATCCACTATCCTCCAATTGAGTTAGCATCTGGCAAGCTGGCTGGAAGGATTTGGTATGAGGACACATCCTCCGGCAAGGTTTCTTGATTCTCAATTGCTGTGACCCCTTAATGACTCAGGGCCAGCACGTCCTCCCCACAGTGAGGCCCTTGGCCTCAGGTGCATGGTCTCAGCTCCTAAGCACACGCGTGTATTCTGCTATCCCTGCTTTTCATTTATCCCCGCCAAGTAAATAACAAATCTCTATTTCCTAAAAGCTCTTTGCTCTATTCAGAGGTAGAGTAACTTTTTCCAAAATTTATACAAATCTTTCTCCATGCTTTCTAAGAAATGGGACATTTCAGAGAAGGATGCCTGTTTGTCTCTCTGTCTGTCTGTCTTTCTGTTCTGATATTGATTTGTTTAACCAGTACAACATGTTAGAACTTCTCTTAGACAAAGTTTCATCTAAACATAGCTATTTAAAAAAAAACAACAAAAAAACAACAACAACAAAACACTTCCTTGCACAGGGGCGGTAAAGCAAGAACCGGTTTGTAAAAGTACAGGGTGTGGAACAAATTCCTGCTCCTTGGTGGGGCTCTGGGTCCAACTCCATCAGCATTTTTCTCCCACCAAACACATCCCCTCCCCATCCCAACACACACACTGTGTTGCCGGTGATGATTTGGGTGAGTTAGGTCTGTTCCTGCAGGTACAGTCACCTGTCTAGAACCTCAAAAGCAGAATCATCTGTGATGTAAACATTTTTCAGACAAGGCAGGGCTGCCCCACCCCCAGTTTTTTTAGCTCAGAAGACATGCTAAGGCTTCTCACTGTTTTTGATGTTTTACAACATGTGCCACAAAGAGTAAAACATATTTTTAAAACAGCCAATGATGTGCAGAAGAGGTGTGGTGTCTGAACATGAGCCAGTTGTAGCTGAAATGTTTTTTTTTTCTCTCCTTTTCCGTGACAACGCATCTAATGCCCAAACCAAAACACAAGGTAAGACTCCTGCAAATCCCTCTTGCCAAAGCTCAGAGGTGCTCTGTCATATGGAACTCCTATTTTTAAATACTTCCATGCAGTTAAAAGCTTTTTAAACTCTGTTTCCATTTATTTGTTAACAGATCACTAACACTGGTCAGAAATTAACTTCCTGGAACTCCTCCTATCTGACGATTCTAGGAAATATTTTTTTCCGATTTTTATCATTGTTCCTGGAAACTGCAAAGAGAGTGCAAGCTTGTGGAGTTCAAGACACAGTCCCGCTGGTCTCTGAGGTCCGGCCTCAGTCCACTGAAACCCAGCAGATGCACACAGGAGTTGTTCACTGAGAGGCAATTTAGCGTAGCAGCTTAGAGAATGGCTTTGCAAATAATTGCACCCAAGGCCTTTGTCGTTTCTGTGTCAAACTGGGCAACTGTTTATCCTCTCTATCCCACAGTTGTCCTATTTGTAAAATGGGGATGAAAATTAGTGCGTGATTCGTGTTGTTATCGCAGGGTTTGTTAAGACGATCCACTAAAGAAAGCGCTTAGTGTCTGGCACACAGTAAGCTTTCTTGATAACTTTGCTCATCGCTATTAAAAACAAGAGCTCCAGACAGTTGCCATGTGGCATTGTTTTTGTGATTATCTCATAGATGGGAGGTTGACTTTAATAAAATCAGTATAGAAATGCTGCTAATAATAATGACACATCTAATCAGACCCTAAATTGAAATCTTCAAGTAGGGAGGCTTAAGGAATGCACATATACAACAACAAGAAAACAAATTTAGAAAAACCTAAAACAGCTGGGGAGGTTGATATCAAAGTAAGCACTACACTGATGGTGTCATTGATTGAAAAAAGCAACATTCAGAGGAAATGAGAGAATGTGTAAAAAAGCTTGGTAAGAAGCACATCTCCAAATATGCTTTATGAGACACTTACAAACCATGGTTACATGCCTGGTTTTCTCCGAAAGTGAAATGTTCAATTATTGACATGGAATACACGGCCCGGCATCGGCCACCAAAACCATAGAGGTTTTGTCAGAATGAGATGTGGCACATGAGCACAGACGTCAGAAGGGTTTTTTGAAAGGACTACACCACACTCTATGTCACGGGAAAAAGAACAAAAGAGCAGAGGACAGGCTGAACAGCAAAAATTCACAATTAGAAGATCTAAACCAGTATGATGACATCCCCCATTGCTTAAAAACTTTAGCCACCTTCTAAATACCCAAATCAGTTTAATCCTCCCACTGGGGTGGGGCAGGAGCTAGCTGTTGGACCTCATGGTCATGTTCAACATGCACGTGTAACACTGTGGATAACTGCTTCACCATGAAAGCAGTTGGAACAAACTAGTTCCTTCGCTGCTGTAGTTGGGGACAGATTGAGGAGGAAGTAGGACAGACAGAAATGGGACAGATTTGAGAAACTATTTTTCCCCAGACCACCTAGGCTCTTGTCTCTTTCTACTCACTTTTTTAAGGACACAATCTCTTATAAAAGAGAACCAAACAAAGCACTGGAATCATCTACGTAACCAGGGTGAGGGTATAACAATACTTACTTCCATGAACCCCGAAAAGGAAACCTTGTTATTGCCCTCCAGGACACCAAGAAAAAATTCAAGTCCAGGTAATAGAAAAGTGGTAGGATTAGAACTAATGTCTTCAACAGTACAGCTTATTATTGTTATAATAAATCTGGAATTATAATAAATTGCTATAGTTTATTTTCCTTTAAACTTATACTTTGTTCAACTAGCAATGCAAGCTCATTACATGAAATCTTATAAACTAGAGAAACATGGAAAGAAAGAAGTCAGCACAGTGTAAAGAAAACACAAAGAAACTGGCATGTATTTTCTGTTTGATATGATGTATAGATCCCCTGTTTTACCATGTTATCACACGTATGTTCATCTCTCTTATTAACAGCATGTGTGCCAGGCACTAAGAACCTTAAATATGTTGACTTATTTCGCCTTACAAAAAAAATCCATATAGGAAAGTCTACAATAGTTCCATTTTACAGGTGAGAAAAACTGAGGCCCCTAGAGATGTCATGATTTGCTCAAGAAGAACTAAGGAATCATTGAAGGACAAAGGAAAATCCAGGCAGTCTGACTCTAGATCTCACATCCTCCGTCGCTCTGACTTAGCCATGCTGGTTCCTTTGAATAACAAGAGTTGTTCACTAGAGCTTATCGTCATCAATATAGATATTTCTGAGATCAATGGTAAATTGCACCTAAAAAAATAAGATATTTGACTTCCGGTCAAGATGGAGGTAGACACGCTTTACCTCACTGCACAACCACAGAAAGAATTACAACTAGACCCCAAAACAAATAACACCCAGAACCATCAGAAAATTTACTTATATGGAAATCTGACAACCGAGGATTTAAAGAAGCCACATTTATCCAGACGCGTAGGGGAGGCAGGCACATGGAGATAGGCAGACAGGCAGGGAAACACAGTGTGGCTCAGAGAGGCAGCAGTGACAGCGGAATGGACAGTCCTGCATTCACATATGGTAGATTAAAATAGGGAGGGATACCTCGGGAGCAAGCAGTCCCAGCCCCAGACCAAACCACATATACCAGGGTTCCAACACCAAAATGATAAAACCCCTAACTTCTGGCTGTAAAATCCAGTGGGGTTTGGGGTAGCCAAAGAAACTGCTGGATTTTCGGGAGATTCCACTTAAAGGTCCTGCACAGACTTAGAACATATGCAAACCCACTTCCCCTGGGATTCAATGCCAGGGCAACAGCTGGAAGGGCATCAGTCACATATGGGAAGTTGGTGAAGTGACTGGAAACAGGGCAAGTATCTGGCAAACCTCCAGAAGCTAGGCAGTGGCACTAGCCACTCTGAGCCCTCCCCCAACACAGAGCCACAAAGCAGTGAAGCAGGTTACCCTGCCCTGGTGATTACCTAAGGTTCCGCCCCATACAATTTATGGGTGCCTTTTCTACAATAGGCCCTGCTACTAAGTCAGGGAGTCAAAGCAGCTCTACCTAATACACAGAAACGAATGCAGGGAGGCTGCCAAAATGAAGAGACAAAGAAGTATGGCCCAAATGAAAGAATAGAACAAAACCTCAGAAAAAGAACTAAGCAAAATGAAGAGAGCCAACTTATCAGATGTAGAGTTCAAAACACGGGTGATCAGGGTGCTCAAAGAACTCACAGTATGGCTACAATGTAAAGGAACGTATGGTCCCGGATGATGTAGCTCAGTGGATCGAACACCAGCCTGAAAACCAAAGTGTCACTGGTTCGATTCCCCAGTCAGGGCATATGCCTGGGTTGCAGGCCAGGCACCCTGTAGGGGCTGTGTGAGGGGCAACCACACATTGATGTTTCTCTCCCTCTCTTTCTCCCTCCCTTTTCCTCTGTCTAAAAATAAAATAAATAAAATCTTTTTTAAAAAGGGAATAAATGAAGGTTACACTAAGTGAAATAAAGAAAAATCTATAGGGAACCAATAGGGGAGGACAGGAAGCTGGAATTCAAATCAACAATTTAGAACATAAGGAAGAAATAAGCATTCAATCAGAACAGCAAGAAGAAACAAGAATTCAAAACACAAGGGTAGTATAAGGACCCTCTGGGACATCTCCGAACATACCAATATCCAAATCATAGGAATGCCAGAAGGAGAAGAGAAAGAAAAAGAAACTGAAAACTTATTTGAAAAAATAATGAAAGAAAACTTCCCAATTTGGCAAAGGAAATAGGCATATAAGTCCAGGAAGCACAGAGAATCCCAAACAAGTTGGATCCAAAGAGGACAAGACCAAGACATGTGATAGTTAAAATGACAAAGATTAAAGACAGAGAATATTAAAAACAGCAAGAGGAAAGCAGAGTTACCTACAAAGGAGTTCCCATAAGACTGTCAGTTGATTTCTCAAAAGAAACTTTGCAGGCAAGAAGGGACTGGCAAGATGTATTCAAAGTGATGAAAAGCAAGGATCTACAACCTAGATTACTCTATCCAGCAAAGCTATCATTTAGATGGAAGGGCAGATAAAGTGCTTCCCAGACAAGGTAAAGCTAGAGGAGTTCATCATTACCAGACCATTATTACAAGAAATGTTAAAGGGACTTATTTATGAAAAAGAAGATCAACATTTAATATTCAAATCCTATGAACATTAAAAGGGCAACAAATTCACAGCTATCAACAACTGAATCTAAAAAAAAAACAACAAAAAACTAAGCAAACAACCAGAACAGGAACTGAATCAGAAATGGAGATCATTTGGAGTGTTATCAGCTGGGAGGGGGAAAGAGGAGGATGGAGGAATAGGTACATGGATTTAGAAGCATAATTGGTAGGTACAAAATAGACAAGGGATGTTAAAATAGTATAGGGAATGGAGGAGCCAAAGAACTTGTATATACGACCAATGGACATGAACTAAGGGGGTAAGGGATGTTGGAAGGAAGGGGGATACAGGGTAGAGGGAGGCAAAGGGGGGGAAATTGGGACAACTGTAATAGGACAATCAATAAAATATGATTTAAAACAACATACTTTTTCAGGTGGACTTGTGCCTAGTTAAAAAGATATTCCCAAAACAATGAGCAACAATTTATAATGAAAGTATTTTGCTTTTAGGCTCCATCCAGATGGCAGGGCAGAAAGAGGCAACAATTTCTCCACATTCCTGAAGCTTTGTTAACCTGGCCCATTTGAACACATTTGCCGGATGACAGTTTGCCCCTGGACTTGGGACATAAACTGTGCTCTTACTCCTCTCTGTGCTATGGGGTATTAAATCAGCCATCTTATACCCTGGCTAACTATTTTTAAATTTCATATATTCAAATATGTCTCCATAGGGTCATTTTTTTCCAGGAAAATTAGATGGTTGGCAGAGTTTTAGCATATTAGTAAATGTCTTATTTTTATATTAAGAGATATTTTTAAGGTTTGGCTAGAAATAAAAAGGTCATGTAACAACTTTTACTGTCAAAATGCTGTAGCCAGAGCTCGACTGTGTCCAGGGGAAAAGTCAACCTAAGGCCAGCTCAGCTTTGTTCCTTTGTTTTTCACCTATATGTTTTTTTCTGCATGAACGCTTATAGTCTTTTTCTCCATCCCTGTAATTCACATGTAACAAAGTTCTCTTTTCATTTAATTTAGTTCGAACACAGTGAGCCCTTTTGATCTGCCCCTTCATCCTTTTTCAGCCCAGGAAACTTTTATTTAATTATATCTTTGAATAAATCGTTCCTGTCCCCCTTGTTATTTACTTTTTGCCTGGAACACCTATAATTCTCAGGGTGACCCTCCACGCTCCACCCTCCATCCCCCGCTCCTGTCGTTGCCTCTCATTGTTTCCAACCCTTGTTTTTTTCTTTCCTCCACAGCCTGGTAGAACTTCTCAAGCATTTTTTTAATTGGTTTCTACAACACCTAGCCGGTTGTTCTTAACACCACTTCTGCTTTCTACTGATTTAATTCTATTAGCACATCTTTATTTTTCTGTAATGTGTTTCTAATTTATGCAACTACAATTTTATCTAATATGGACCCTACTCCTGTTTTATAGTAACCCCCCCCTTTTTTTAATTCCATAGATGGTGTCAGATTTTGACAAATTTTTTCATCCCCCTAGTACATCTTTTTCAGAGGTCTGCTCCTCCTTTGTGTCTTCTGAATGATATTTTTCTGTTTCAGTAAGAGATCTGTCCAGACCCAGCATCCCAAAGACAGGAGGTGTCTATTAACTTTAGCTCTCTTCTTTGTCCAGTTGGGTCCTGGTCAAATTTCTCCCTCAGATCTCCATGTGGATGGCAGATGGACGTGCTCCTCGGCTAACTCCCCTTCATTAAGACACATAATTGTCTTCAATGAGATGGGATCTTCTCACCCCATTGCTTAGCTCTCTCTTGCTTTGAACAAATGGATTGTGTAAGAAAATACAACAGAACCAGGATTCTTCCTATTTCTACTTTCATCTGCCTTTGTCCTCTCTCACCCCCACCTCCCCACATCTCACCTCCCTTTTCCTTTGCAATAAGCTGCTTTCTAGGAGTCTTACTCTGGGGATAGAAGCGAAGTAGAAGGATTGGGTCACCTTGTGACACCAGGGCAGCTCTTGTGTTTTCTGATTGATAAAGACTTTAGTTCTAGGTTGGAAGCAGATGGTGGAAAATTAAAAGAGCATTGGGCCAGCTTTCAGAACCACTGTTGTATTCCCCAGATCATTCCGCCAGCCATTAATACTTAGTTGTTCCTGTTCTAGCTTCTGACAATAAGTGGTTTAGTTTTAGGTTTGGATCACAGTACAAATTTTTACCTTTTTCTGTAGAAGAGTTTGTTTTGGGGACCACTAACCAGACGTTATTTTTAACCTGGAAGTTCTGAAGTGGATGCCGAGGGAAAGGACTTCTCTGCCCTCATTACCTTATTCGTGGCGACAAGGTGGACATGGCAACACGTCAGCCAGAGCCACGGGACACCTACATTCCTTTCTAACAGTGTCATGGAGAATGATAAAAACTCAAACACCTGAGTGATTCTGGCCGCACGCAGAGCTGACGATGAATGAAATGTGGCTGCTGTGACAGTCTGGAGCAGCGTGACATGTCTGTGTTTGAAGTGTCTGAGGGGCCTGGGAATAGCTTATAGCATGGGCCCAGGGTGATACAACTTCTTTTCAGCAGAAGATTCAAGGGAAAAACAGGCTTTTTTTAATCTCCAAGTTTTAAAAAAATAATTAAGATTAGTTATTTGTATAATGAAAACTTGATTTAGGAAGCAAGACCAAATACTTAGAAATGTGATTCTATTGGATTGACCCAAAAGTCCTTTAAGTTTTTTCCCTAAAATCAAAGATATATTTTTCATTTTCACCAATAAATTTATTGATTTAAATATTTTTGAGTACATCAGCTATCTCCCATATAGTATGACAACAATTGTTCTCAATTAATGTCTTGATTTGATCACTATCAATTTCAAATGGTCTATCTAACCATGGAGCATGGTCCAGAGAGAAATCTCCAGCACAAAACTTTGCAAACCACTTTTAACACATTTGGTCAGTCACAGCACCTTCTCCATACCCTGCATAAATCTTTTTTTGCATCTCAGTTGCATTTTTACCTTTCCAGAAGTAATAAAGCATTATATGCCAAAATATTGTGTATTTTTCCATCTTCAATATTAAAATGGTTACAAAAAATTCATCGATGTCAATAAATTTTTTTAAAAAGTACCCTGATATCACAACTGTCACAATGCAATCTAACAAAATTGTTTCAAATGAAGTTAAAGACAACTAAGTGCTACTAGAACCATCTTATGGAAAGAAAACAAATGAGCTTTTTGGCCAACCCAATACAAGTAACAAACTGACACTGAGCATTCAGTTTTGTGATTGTCCCTGACAACTACAATTCCCTTCAAAAAAGACTCTAGAGTCCTTCAGTTGTGTGTATATATATTAGAGTAATGAGGTCAGTTTAAGAAGAATGGTTGCTATAATTTATAGCAATTATTTTCGTAATTTTATGCAACTGGTAAGAACTAACAACAGTATGAGTCTAGATATTTCAATTTTGAAATAGAAACAGGTCCAAGCTGTTTCAGATGAAAATGGACACTTTTAGAAAAAGAGGCTAATTTCTGTGGAAATTGAAATTTAAGGTACACACACACGAACTTCCATCTCCGTATTCAAGTGACAGTTCGGTCATAGGGCTCCTACCACCTAAGCAGATTTGAGCTTGGCTTTCCTCCCTCATTTAATTTTGATTTCTAGTGTCAGCAAAGCTGAACATAAGTGGTAATTAAGAGAATAATGCAAGAATGAAGGAGAGAAAATAGAAATTGAAAATTAAGATTAAGTGAAATTCTTTTCACTTAATAGGCACGCACACAAGGCTAAGCAAGAATAAGTTTATTGGTTTCATTGATGTGAATTTTTAAGAACTTAAAAGGTCTATGTTAAGATTCTGTCTTTGCAAACGTTTCTTGTTATCCATCCAGCTGCTTGATAAAGCATCATGCTTTAGAAAAGTCATGGCCTCATTGGCTTTAGAGTCTGTGATCGACTCCCAACATGGAGTGGTCCCACAGAGAAGTAAACCATCACACACACACAAAATACCACAGTTAATGTTGCATCATCTCCCCATTCCCAAATACATCCCAGGCCATGAGAATTTCTAAGTGGTTAAAGTACAACAAGTTCCCTCTGAAACTTAAACTTTAATGATTCATGTTTGATACATGATAGAAACAATGTGTCTTTCATGCAATGAATGATCAGTTATCTTCTCAAGGATAAAATAGATGCTTCTTTCATGGGGCATTTGAGTTTACATTCTGAAGTAAGCATATTTGTTCTTTACATGGTCTGAAATAAAATTTTTTTAAAAAAATTCACAACTAATGTAATCATCCTATAGTCTGGAAAATTGGCGTTTCAGTAATTGTTCACTATTCATCCTTTAAAATGTTTGAAAATTCTGTAAAGACTTCATATCCATTGATACACATAAAAGAATATTTTCTAGAAATAAAGATCCAAAATGTGAAAAACAAAATAAAAAACATCATTCATTTTTCATAAATCAATTCTTTGAAAAAGAGAATCAGGTCTGTCAGCTTATGTTTTAGCTGTAAGTCATTTTTTCCAGTGATTTCAACTGTAACTCGTGTTTCCTTATGTCCAATCGGTAGCAGGTGTCTAAAAAGCAATCAGACGAGAGAGATTGTGTGCCAAGCACTCACTTGATTTTGGAACACTTGGAATTAATGTTAGACATGAGTTTCTCAAAAGCAGCATATTCGCAACTCAAGTTAGTTAATTCTTGGGTGTGAAAGGTTAACAGCACCCCTGGCCTCTGCTTACTAGATGCCAGTAGAATCCCCACCCACCCTAGTTGTGGCCACCAAAAATGTCTCCAGACATTGCCCAATGTCCCTTGCGATGGAAGGCAGAGGTGGTGGGGGTTGAGAACCACTGTCCTAGAGCCCTTGTGAAATTGCTCTTGGTCTGGAAATGAGCAGAGCTCTTTCTTCTTGGTTGGACAAAATTAACGTTTGGATGCCTGAAGGTGTGGGTCTCCTTCTCAGATGTGTTGCTGCAGCTTGCCGAATTCATTTGTCACCGTTCGCCAAGCTCAGCGAGAAAATGGCTCCTTGAGGCTGGACCGTGACCCTACTGGTGTTGGGGTAGATGGTGCTGCCTGTTCTCAACTGCTGAGCTCTGTTCAACCACAAACAAGCATCTCTCTGGGAAGAAACATTGGTTTGAAATTGATAGAACTGTAAGTCTACCTTCCAATTTACATTCGTCACCTGGTTTCTCTATTTCCTTGCCCCATCGACAATACTCAATACCTAATGCCTCTCCAGCTACTAAACATTTCCTGTTCAGGTCACTCTCTCCATGGTAACTCTGTCTGACATTGCACACCTCAGGCTGGCTTCCAAGGCAAACACGTTCATGCATCAAGCTCACACACACATGTAGCCATGAACCTCAGACCCAAACTTGGATGTACCAGCCAAAACCCTTTTCCATTTTTACAGTAAACTCAATTTAAAAAAAAAAAAAATTGGAGTGCCTATTTTACTGGACAAGGATAGGGAGGAGAGAAACATAATCTCATGAAATTCAGGGTCACCCCTAGAGATGGCTCTTCAGTCCTGTGGGCATGCATACACCAGGACCTGGAAGTGCAGGAGCACCAGCCATCCACGCACCTGAGATACCTTCAGGGTCTCAGCTCTTCAGTGGCTGAGCTACACAGGCACTTGCTGTGAGGTGTCTTACTTTCAGCATAAGATGTCCCTATGTCCCCAGCTCAGCTTCTCATGAACACACCAGAAATCTATGAGTAGGAATAAAGAAACTCTGTGAGGATATTTCTGGCCCATATGTCCAAACACTTCCACTCAGAGCACTTCTGCCCTGGAGAATGTTTTGTAAACTAGGAAAATTGTCCTGAGGGCTATACCCAGAAAGCAAGGGAAAGGTCTTCTCAACTCTCAGGTGACCTAACCCACCTGAGGTTTCAGTTTGTATCTTCCCCACCCCTTGCCCAAGCCAGTTCTGGGAAGCTTCATAAGCCTTAACTACACCTCAACTTTCATCTTCAGATTTGACTGTCACCTTATGCCAAGAACATGGAACCATTACCGAGAAAGGGCAAGGTAAGTGGAGAAAGAGGAACTGCTCTCTCGTTTCATCAATGTTGTATGTACACACCTGCACTTTTAAAGCTCGAAAACCAAGCCAAGAGTTTTGTTCATTTGTTTAACTGGACCAGCTCTTGTGAGGCATCTCTTGATATTTATTGGTTAAGTGAATGCTCCAAATGATCATCCTAATACATAATCAAATGGCAACAGTGCATGGCGTTTGGGGCAGGTTAGCTTGAGCAAATGTGGGTGGCCATCTCTCCTGTTTTCACTTACATTTCTGACTTTCCCATTTAAGGCCGCTGAGTCTTTCCGCAATACAGATGGGTGCAATGCAAGCAGTTCCCTTCGGCCTCTTTATGCACCCACGGTGCTGATGACCTTGTATTCGCAAGTGCTCCTGACACTTTAATTATTTCTGAACTACCTGGATCTTCTGATAGTGGTTCAGTTACCACACTCTCAGAAAAGATTCTGGGTTTTTGCAGTCTCCTCAATTATGGCGGGGGGGGGGGGTACTAAGGCTTGGAATATACTATTTCCAATAAATAAGAGGACAGCTTGCTAACAATACTGAACCATATGTACAAGTGGTAGAAATCGATACAATGGACTCATTTCTGAGTACTCAATTTCTTTGGAATTACTAATCAATAGTGTATTAGTCTGCTAGGGCTGCCATAACAAAATACCACAGACTAGGTGGCTTAAACAATAGGCTTTTTTTTTCTTTTCTCACAGTTCTGGGGGCTGAAAACCCAAGATCAAGGTGTCAAAAGGGCTGGTTTCTCCTGAGGCCTCTCTACTTGGCTTTTGGGTAGCCCCCTTCTTGCTGTCTTTGCATGGCCTTTCCTCTGTGCTCACACATCCCTGGTGTTTCTTCCTCTTAAGACGCAGGTTCTGTTGAATTAGGGCTCTACCCTTATGATCTTGTTTAATCTTAATTACCTCTTGAAGGATCCTATTCCCAAGTATAGTTACATGGGGGGTTAGAGCTTCAACATATGAAGGGATGGAGGGAACACACGGTTCTGTCCATAACAAATAAATAGCATCTAAATCAATGGCTATCTGACAAGTAGAACCTGAAGTCTAAACGACCTATGTGGAGGGACCCAAGAAAAGAAAATTTATTTATAAAAAATTGTGGATTTATTCTTACATGTTTAAACTTCAGTCATCTTCAAAGTACCCTCCATTTGATGCAATACACCTATTAAGACTTTTTTTTCCACTGCTCAGACCAGCTTTTGAGCTCATCGATTCTGATGCTTTCTACTGCTTTTTGGTTTTGGGCAACCACCTTCTCACAAATTCAAAAACTGCCATTTTTGTTTCACCCCTTCACATTAGCAAAATGTTTCCCTTTGAGGACTTTATTCATTGGGGAAACAAAGGGAGGCGGGGCATGGGGGGCATGCCAGTTTTAGTCAAAAACTGCTGAACACCCAGCGCAGTGTGGGAAAGTGCACTCCTAAACCACCCATCAGGAAATGGGCAAACACGTTGAGTCTTTAAAAAACAATTCACTGAAGCCAAACACAGCCTCTCACAATGCCAGCTGGTACACTGATCCAGATGGGTTTCTAGAACACACATAGCGAGGGAAGCCTGTACTACAAGGGGCCTACCTTCCAGAAGATAACTCCTTTTGGGGGGTGGGGAGAGGGGCGTCCCCCACTCATATCGTTTCTTCTCTTAATACACAGCTTAAGAAGAAAAAAGTTTAATTTTCTTTTTCCAGCCAAAGGCTAACAATTTGAGTCCCCCCCCTTTTGCCGGTATAGCAGCTGACTCAATGCCCAACCAGACGCAAAGCTGATCCATAAAGCAACGGGGCACAGAGCGGGACAGAGCCGTCAGCCAGGGATGTGGGTGTGACTGAATGATTCACAAGGCGAGTGATCTAATGTGTCCAAATCACTGCCCCAGGCCTCTCCGCTGTTACCAATAGCAGTGCCTCCCCCTGACAAGGGGAAGCCCTGCTCATCTTCCCTGAACACCACTGTAGTGATGCATTAAGAGCTCACACTCTCCCCAACACCCTTTGCTGTCATGTATCCTATTCACCACTTTCTCAGCCATGCCCGGTGATTAGCAGTGCCCTCGGTTGTATTCTACCCATTATAAACAATGAAAGCATAAGCAATCGGGACAAATGGAGGTGAAAGGCTGCCTTTCGAAGAAAAAGTCCTCTTGGAAAATAACACTGTTGGATTCAGAATAATAGGATTCCTCACCTGGCAGAAATGGACAGGAAATGGATCTAGAAAAATCATTAGATCTTGAAGGAATTTAAAGAAATGTCAACTGAAAGAGTGATTTGTTTCTGTAATTTAGCTGTCTTTCCTTTTTTTCTGAAAAGTGCTGGTATAAAGCAGCTACAAAAAAATTAAAGCAAAATAAATGCCAAGTCAGCTGACCGTTGTTTTAATGTTGATGCAACTACCTAGGAAGCAGTATTTATCAAGTAAAGTCATTAACACAACTCCTACAATTTCTTACACATTTACCTTTTATAAAATTTGTGAACTTTTGTCCTTTTTATGGTTTCTTTAGAGCCTGAGACACCACACTCACACACACACACACACACACACTATGCAAAAGACACTAAAGGCAAAGATTGTGTGAATCTATCTTTATATAAAGAGCATGTTAATTTAAGACGTAAGTACAATCAATCACTTGGCTTTCAAGCAAATTTAATATCTACCATGAGTTTAACCCTAAGGCTAGCCAACCCCACCTTTGAAAATTAGATGCTTTGAATTTATTTCCTCTGTGGATAAAGAACAAAGAAAAATGCAGTCAAGGGGTTTTTCATCCTTGTTGTTCAGTTGTATGTATTTTTAATAATATTTGTGGTAATATAATTATGATTTTCAGCCTTATAGTTTAATCAATTGAAAGGAAATACTTCTTGACTATAAAAGGTGATGAATGCAGAAGAAAATGTTCTAAGTTATAAAAAGAGAAATACAGGGTCCAGAACAAATAATGCCCCTCTTTTATTACAAAATCTTTTATTACAAAATCATAAGCATGTAATTCTGTAGCATAACAATATCACACTCAAACACACCATATGACATTTTAGGTGAAATGTTCAAATTAAAACTATAAATTATTACACCCATGTTACTATCCTACTAACCACACTCAGGCAGGCCTTCGTTCTGCCAGACCCTGTATATACACATAAAAAAAGAGACTTGGAATGAATATGGGTATCATTCTATGACATAGTTTTTAGAAGATGAAGAAAAAATGATTAACACTTAGGCATTACTCTAGAATTATTTCTTGTGCCCAAACACAAGAGAAAAATCCTCTCACATGCCCTCAAAAAAGTGACAAGTCAACCATCGTAAATGCTATATGGAAATACAGTTTATACGTGTCAACTTGCTGTTTATATACAGAAAGACAACTTATAAACCGCCTGCTTACAAATGCTAGATTCTCATAGAGGGCCCTGTTCTCCACCCAGCTTCCCCACCCAGCTACCCCACCCAGCTCAGAGCATGCGTGGGGTTTTCCACTCCTCCCACAAGGAGAGAAACTGAAGAAATTTGGAGATGTTAAGAAATCATGAGGTTTAGAACTTAAAGAAAAAAAAAACTGTGGTAATCAGGAAGACAGCAACATGCCCCACCCTGGCTCCAGACTCCCAGGTGGGGCTGACTTCTCTCCATTCATTCATGATGTTACCAAAAAACAAACAAACAAACAAACAAACAAAAAAACCCAAAAAGTGAAAGAAGGTAGGGAGAATTGCAAAGTTCTGCATTAGAAATGAAAAAAGCTTTCTTCCTCCTGCTAATACACTTGGGACCCTCACTCAAATTAAAATATAGCTAATATAAGAGAAAAAAATGTGTGATTTATTTTGTACACTGTGCCTGTGGAAAAATGCACCTTAAATTCAGAAGGGAAAGGCAAACAAACTGTTCTAGAATTTATTGAGAGATTATTACATACCGAGTATTGCAAATGTATCGATAGTATCTTGTTTATTTCTCTCCACTGTTTGATAGATGGGTTCTTATTACTATTTCCTTATTGCAGCAAGGAAACGAGGCTGAGAGAGGCTAAGAGCCCAGCGTAGGCAGGAGACAGGACATTAGACATTGCTGTCAGGGCCTTTTATTAACTTTCCTATTATCTCTACTGCTTTTCTCTACTTCTTGACAATATTTTCTAGAAAAAAGAATTCTTAAAAGAGTATATGATTTAAAGAAAATGAAATGTGCTAAAATATGATAAATGACTAAACTATGTGAAAAAATATTATGTGCTTGTCAAAAATGATTGTGTTGAGTTTTTAATAAGCTAAAAAACAGGTTATCATTTAAGTGGAAATAGCAAGCAATGGTAGATATCCAATGTTATCACTACTCTACTAGTGTTACCATTAACTACCATGTTAATAACATTGGCTAAAACATAAGTAACTTTCCCACATAGGCTCATTTAATTCTTACAATTGCCATATACTTAGATATTTTTATTTTCATTTTTTCTAAGAGAAAACAGACTCAGCAAAGCTAAGTTACTTATCCAGGTTCACACAGTTGGTAGGTAGGAGAACGCGTACGAGAGTTGAGATCTACTGTCTCCAAAGATATTATAGCCTTAACACTGTGCTCTACATGTATATGGAAAAGAACAAAGACTGGAAGAAAAGACACAGGCATTAACAAAATCTTTCTTTGGATAATGAAATTAGGGGAATTCCTTTATTTTTCCCCACTTTTCTGTATCTTTCCAATTTTTCATAATGTACATAAATAAAGAAGAGTGAGTTTAAAATGTGAACAAATGGGAACTCTAGTACCATTCCCCAATACCAGAGTTAGGGGTAATATTGAGTAAATGCTCCTGAGAGCTCAGATATGATTTGACACCTACATACGCAAATATAAACAAACCTGTCTTAGGAGAATGAGAAATAACATACAGGTTGCTTCCTGCTGTATCCCCCATTGTATCCCAGAGCCCCTCACACTTCCTGGATCCCTTCCCTTGCTCCTCCCTCCTAAATCTCTCTTCTGAGAAACTCAACAAAAAAAATGGGAAGAGGGTCATCACAATGACAATGACTTCCCTTCATTAGATAAATTTATACCTAGGTCTTGCCGAATGGTGGCCTTTCAATGAAATCTTGTTTTCCCAGCATTCCATTTTTCTCACCTTCCATATACACAATTCCTTAATAGGTTGTATACCTACTTTTCAGAAAGCGACAGACGGTGAAGAGATGCCTACCCAGCTCATGACTGCATGACTGCAGAGATGCCTGAGAAGGAGCTCCAAGATCAGCACTTGAGAATTAGGCTTCCTCAGGTGTGAAAAGAACTGGGAGCCTCAGATTCAATCACCAACTGCAACCGAACCCCGTCAAGCTTACAAGAGAAGTCCCCCCTACTCCCTTGGGGAAAAAAAAGTGAGGAAATATGACCTCACCCCAACGTCCCTGACAGGCATATTGGCTGCCTCTGCCAAAATGAGCTTTCAAGGACCACAGCTACCTGTCTTGAGGAAAGTAACCTAAGGGGTCCACGTGGATGCTCAGGGCCATGATTCTCAGGTTGCACACACCTGGCTCGGTGTGACCAGCCTCCGAGTGGTACCTGACAGTTGTTTCTCAAAGGCAGCAGTGGAATTAATAAACAACTGTCTTTAACAGTAGTTAACAGGTATTAAATATAAAAAAGCAAAATTTTGGCACATATAAATGCACTACTAACGACATATTTTCTTGGAAATATGTCTACCTCTCTGGGGTTTATTTTTCCCCTCTTTGTGCGTGTGTGACTATTTTTTTCTTCTCTCTTTTTAATCAGCAGCACCAACAACTAAATTTCCCTGTATTTTCACACTGTTCGGCTGGTTTATCATATTACTCTAGAGGAGGGTAAATAATCGATTTGATTCATTGCCTCTAATTCCTATCATTCAATTAGATAAGGTCTGATAAGTTTACATATAAACACTGCACAGACTGCATTTCATACCCAGATTCCTATTTTAGAAAGAATTCGAATGATCAAATCAGGGTTATAGTAAAAAATGATTTACGGGACAAGAGATGAACTTACTATGACAAGGTCCTTGAAGGCAGACAAGTGAACATTTGAGTATTTCTAATGCTTTCCACAAATTAGCATCTACTTCCAGCAGCTGAGTATCCTGCCCCTTCGTTGCAGACTCTCAAATTAGAGATTTTCTCTCTCAAGCCCTTCTATTATGGAAGTAGCTATTAATAGGTTAAAAGGGTGGCTATTGTGTTAAGTGAAGAGCGTCCAGAAAAAAAGAATGCATTCCTGTGGGCAGCAGTACCGACAGGAATGTTAACCTGCTATACACACTCAGCTCAAAGCCCATTCAACTCACTTGCTTCAAGAGCTGTTATCCAAAATACAGAGATGGGCGAAGTATAAAGCGGCAAGTTCAGGCTGCACAACGGCTTCTTAAAGTTCAGTGTCTCCTCTTCCTGTGGCTGGTTGCATTTGGGCATGAGAGGAGGGTTCCATTAGAAAGCTTCAGTGTAATTACCTACTTTAGTCTGAGCTATGGGGTCAGGGGCTCCAAATCTGAGGTGGCCGTACAAGTTTAGTAGAAATGCAAGCAAAGTTTACCCCCTGAGAGGCAAATAAATAAGAAAGGAAACTGTAAATAACCTAAATGTCCAACAATCTGAAGATAATTAATGCTGATGTCATTATTTGATGGAATAACATGTTCATTTAAAATCATATTTTTTAATCCCCGGTGGCACTGGAAATTTTAAGTAAGGCATAATATTATGTCAAACAGACAGAATTCAAAATACTAAGTAGTTACGATCAAAATTTTAGAAAAAGGAAATGTATATGTTTATAGAACTGGAAGGAGGCAAACCAGAACCTATGAAGATGCCTCTTCTGGAAGTCTGGGAATTTTTTCCTGTTCTTTATGTCTTGTTTCAAATTATATATGAAAAACATGTATTACTTTTTATAGTAAGAAAAGAACATTCTTAAGTATCTTTAGAAAAATTCAGTGTGAAATAGATCTTCTTTCTTGCGTGGCCTGCCCTACAAGTCTCCTCCCCAGAGATCTCTTAAGCAATCTCTACATGCTTCACAGCACCAGCAGATTTTTCTTCGCAAAATGCAAATTTGATCTTATCATTGTCTTCTTTAAATCTTTCAATGATACTCCATTTCCTATAGAAAAGGGTCAGACTCCTTTGCCTAATTTATAAGGCATTCCCAACGTCCAGTCAACCAATGTTTATGGTGCCCTCACTCCTGTCCGCCCCCCACCCCCAACACCACCCACCAACAGACGCACATCAGCCATGTGGATGCCTCTTTGATCTTTTACGTCAAGGATCCTTCCTCAGTGGACTCCTTCTACCTAAATATCCTGCCCCAGTCTGCTACCTGTCAAACTCCTGCTCACCTTTCAACAATTACATTATTCAGTCTCGGTGTACAGAACAGGTATAATAATAATAGCGAATGTTGAAAGGACTCTATGTGCTGATACACACTTGAGTCTGTCCCTCGCACATAACAATTGCTTTATAAATATTAGCTATTAAAATCTGAATGTCCTCTGCCACCTCTACAGCTTCCCGAACCTCCTCTGCTATGTGCCCACTACCCGTGATGCACGACTCAGTTCTAGCCTCCCCAGAGCTGCACATGTGTTAGAATGATTTATTTCTGTGCCTCCTGTCTCCATAATACTGTGACTACATCCAGGTCAGGGACTAAATTATATTAGTCTTCACCGGCCCTGCTCCTGGCCCATAATTAGTACCTGATAATGCTTATCAAATTGAAGAGATTGAAATCAAATGGCAACAAATATTAGACCCCGATTCAAGAAACCAAATAAAATTAGGCATTTTTACATCACGGACTGGGACTCGATGGCATTAGATAACTACTAATTTTATTAGGTGTGCTAACGGTATGATGATTCTGGATTTTTTTAGAAGTCCTCCTCTGTCCTCTGAATCATGGATGGGTAATAAGTTTATGGCATCTAAGGTTTGTTTTAAAATATTTCAGCAAACACAACGCAAAAATAAAGCAAGAGGCCAGAAGTAGATGGGAGAAAGCAGCAAATGCTGCTGTCCCAGGGCTGGCGGGCGGGCCCACCTCGTGGTTCACAGGTCGCCCTCTCTGCTTTCAGGAACGCCTGAAGGCCTCGGGCCTGGAAGACCACCAACAATGCCGACAGCAGATGAACCGGAGTTCCCCATAATAACAGCGAATGAGGAAATCTCAAAACACTGGTGAGTATCTTCACACACACACACACACGCAAAATCTATGTAAAAATTCATTCAGTAAACACATAAGTATCTACCCAGCATAAGGAAGCTCCTAGTCTAGTCTTCGGTGAGGTATAAAAGCCCACCTGACTTAGAATTAGCAACACATTCCTCTGAAACCTGCTTGGGTGTTAAAATGGAGACCAAGGAGCCCACCTTTCAGGATAACTAAACATGATAAATAATTAATGACAATGAGCACCCCGCTAATATAAATGCAAATGTCTGCCTGTCTGCTCCATTTATATGCAAATGGTCTTTTTTTAAAAAAAAAATCTATCAATAGTGGAAAATCAATAGCGGTGGTGAAGGGAAAGTGATTTCCAAAGCTTTTTTAATGTTGAAAAAGAAAATTAAAGCCCAGTGTTAATTAATGGTTATCCATACCCCCGGGCCTGAGCAGGGCACAGGGATCGGGAATGCCAAATATTCAATAGCTGCTGACTCGTCCTGTGACCTCAGGCAATGCACCTGTGTCTTTGGTTTCCTAGAAAAGGAATTAAGAATTTCCAAGAGCAGGGATATCCAGAGATCTTCTAGAGCTGGGCAGATGCGGGCCCATCCAGTGCCAACGTGCTTCCAGGAAAAGGATCCCTCAGTCTCTGAAGTTCTTATGGTCTCCTGATTCTCTGGACCTAATCTCTTTGTCCCAGGGTAATGGACAGTAGCCCAGAGCCATCCACCAACAGGACCCTTAGTGTGGACGCATCAGCTTATGTCACTTTATCTAAACAAAAGGGGTCAGGTCAGGATACGGTCTGGCTGGTGGCCACTGGACCCTGAAACCAGAGTTATTAAGCAGTAGCTATGTGGTGTGTCCGGTGATAAGCAATGCCTTTATTGTGTGATGACTGCAAGGCAGCTGTTACGGTTTCACTTGTCTTAAGAATTGCAAAGTGCTAGGCACCCCATGCCACCGATACAAGCCAGAGCCCTGCCCCAGTGCACGCTTCACTTCAGAACTCCAGCACGCACAACCTCCCATGACGAGTGGCTGAAAGTGGCTTCATTCTTGGTGAGAGATAATATTGAATTCTGATTTAAGAGAAAAACAACAGTGTGTCCGTATGTATACACACACACACACACACACACGCACACACACAAATATATAAACTGACTCTTAATTAAACTCTCAAATTCATTATCAGGACTGAAAACAACTTAAAGAATAGAATCTGTAGAATCAGTTATTGAGCATAAAAAGGTCCATCCATATAATAAATGAAGTTTCTGTTTGAAACTACATCGTATAAAACTGATTTGAGTTTTACAGTTTTACTAAATGTGGAGTACGTTTGCAACTGATTGGAAATCAATGAGACGCCTCAGAGAAAAAGGCCGACCATCGTCTCCCATGGCTGCTGAAGACAGAGTCCAGCTTACCTCCCAATCTTAAAGGTACATTTGAGCTGGTCTGTCTTAAAAATAAAGGTTCTGGGGCACTTACAGGAATCCACCGCAAGGGACCCAACCAGGGGGTTACTTCCAAGAGCTGTAGATAGATCCTTCAGAGCAACTGAAACTCCATACAGGGAAGGAGAGGTCATGGGTCCACGGGAAGTGGCTGTGTACCTGAGTCGCGCAGAGGGGACAGAGAAAAACAAACAGTGGGCTCCACTGTAAGACCCTCGCCCTTCTCGGCCCCGCCCTGCCCAATCAACCTAAAGTGAGAAAAGCAAATGCTGCAAACTACGTAGGTGAGCTGCTTGTCAAATGGGCCATTCTAGATGACTTGTGAGTTGTAACCCAGGTGAGGAGGTGGTGCGGCAAGGGGTCAAGAGTGCAAAACTTAAGAAGGTACCTGTTCTCGGGGCCAAGGTGGATGCCTCCTTAAATTTTACGCCCCAGATCCCTCTCTTGCCTCACCCTAGTCCTGATCTCATGCTGCAGGTGATATTTACTGAACAGTGTTGATGATTCTTCCAAATGCTTCTGAGGTGGTCAGCTAATCTATGCAACAGACCTATCACAGTGCTCTGTGGGTCAGGCATGCTGCCCCGACTTGAGATGGCAACCTTTCCCTCAGACATTGGAGGCACGACAGAGTCTCCCACTAAAGACCCTGCCTCGTACCCCTAAAGTATGACTTTAGGGGAAGAAAGGGTTGGAAGGTGCCTGCCTCCCCTTACGCTCTCCGGACGGGGCTCAGGAGAGCCCGCCACGTGCACTGTCTTAGTTCCTGCCCAGGCAGGACACTGATACACAGCCCTGGTCTCAGCTGGTGGAAGAGCTCTCAGCCTTCCTTCAGCATCCCGGGCAGTAAACGGAAGCCCTTCCCTAACCTTAGAAAAGTCCCATAGTATCCACATCTGAGGTCGTCCTATTTTTCAAACGTGGCTGCACATTGGAATCACCCAGGCCTCATCTCCACCAACTAAATCCAGTTGTCAGGGAGAAGAGTAATTTTAAAAGTCTTCAGATGATCCAGGATGCAGCCAAATTTGAGAACAATTGGCCAGTATAATGAAGAGACCAGTCACTATCAGTCCCTAATGGGCTGGTCCCCTACCCAGGGTACCCAGGGATTTCACTGAGGCCTGCAGGCCCCACACACATTATTAGACTTCATTGGATTAGATCACTCACCATCACCTGCTCACACACACGTGTGAGTTCACACACACAGGTACACACATACACACAGCCACACTGCTCTGGGTACTGAATAGACAAAGTGGACACATTGTTGTGGCTAAAACAAAAATGAATATATTATGAGGCTTGGAGCTGGGCCTCCCTCACTAGATTTAGCGGAACCAACTGGCCCAGTTTGCCTAGGACTGGCCTAGCTTGAACACTGGAAATTCCCTGTCTCGGTCACCCTATGTCCCACTCTCCACCTGTTTCTGCTCTCTGACCCAGAGGCTGACTTCATGGAAAGCCACGAGCGCTCCCCTCTCTCTGGTTTCTGATTGGGTTTGGCCAATGGGGGACACTTAACCTGAGATTAGAGAATGGAAGAAGAATGGCGTGATGGTGTTTAGCCCCCTGAATCTTCCTGGGCCCGGTCCCCTGAATCCTTGTTTTTCTCAAGCCCTCAGCTACTACCAGGCAGCACTTCCGTCAGCTGCCTCTGCAGGTTCTGGAAGCCACTCCCTCCCCTTGCCTTTGAGGCTTAGAGGCAGGAAGAGGGCCGGACTTCTGCTGGCTCCCAAGTGCTGCATTATCTCTCACTGGTTTCTCTAAATTCTGCCCCCTAACTGTGTCAGCACTGTCCTTATTAAATTGTCCTCACGTTGCCCAGTTTGAGGGTGCCTCCATCTGTTTCCTGCCACGACAGTGATGGATCCATCCTGTGTGCATAGGGCCACTGAAGCATATGGGATGGAGGAGGGGTTGTTCCCTAAGGGAAAGGAGAGGCCGCTTCCAGGGCAAAGGTGAAAGGATGCTCGGCAACAGCCGTTGCCACAGACGGCAAAAGGCAAAGGCTGAAATCTAGGCTGCAGGGAGTGTCACTGATGCACTGGTGCCGGTACACGGGCTGGTGCGGCTGGTCACTGATGACATAGGAAGAGGGTGAGAGGGAGCATCTAGACACTCTGATAGTGACTCACGTTGCTGCCAAATGTAGCCATTTTACCAAAAAATCAGTCCAGTCAGGCATATTAGAACTGTTTAAATTGGAATTTAAAAACTGTTCCTATATAACAGACAGCTTGTGAATCCCTGATCAAAACCAAGCTGTCGTATGGGACGTGAGGTCTAAATTTTAACAACCTCTTCCTATTGAAAAGCTGACTTAGAAGCACATGTTTTTAGATAATACAAATAAAAATCAACACACGCTGTGGCCTCACGACATGCCAGCTGCTGTCATAAACTCTTGTCATGGATTTCCTCACTTAATCCCTACCACCAGCCAATGAGGTAGGTACTTTTATTATCCCCATCTTGAGGATGAGGAAACCGAACCACAGAGAGTAAGGAATTGGCCCAGGCTCACGCATCGTGGCCTCAAGACTCAGGTCAAGATTCGAACCTGGGTACCTGGGTTCCAGGGCACGTACCCCCAGGCTCTCCATAAGGCCTGTCTATACCAAAATTTAATGTGGATTTCCCACAACATGAATGTAGCCGAAATAAATGTGACCTGTCTGTTTCCTTCTCTTTTTCACCCTTCTCCAGTCTTAATTTTGATCTGGATTAGAAGGGCTATTTAAACTCTTTTACTTTTAACTGAATCCCCTGTTGTTTTTCTTCAAACCCTTCCAGGACAGCTAAGTTATACAACCAGGACCACTCTGGAACCATCTACATAGAGAGACATATATCTTGTTCTGATAAAATTGCTCAGAGCTTAGTGATATATCTCCCGGTCCATTCACACAGCTTCCCATATATTCTGCAGGAATTTCATCTGCAGTGTCAGAACTAAGCGTCTCTTTATTCAGCCTCTAGTTGTGTGCTATAAATTGGACACCGATGAGCTATAAACATCTTTCCATTCAGGGATATGATGGACAATAAAGACAGAGTGGCTTCAGAAATAAAGACAGGAGCTGGATGTTCACCGATGTTTCAGGTTCTGTTGACACGTGTGTTCAGGGCACTTCGGTCTTTACCCACTGAAAGAACAGTGTGTGGGAGGAAAGTTTCTCTGCCACCATTTCAGAGATGACAGACACACAAAAGAATAAACTGTAACTTCAAACCAGGTATCAACACAGCCAACAGCCAGGCATCACAGCACTTCGATTCTATCCCTGTGCTTTTCTGATAGGTGACTAGGAAACCACCACCAATACCATCACATGCTTAAGTGTTCCTCCCGTTTTATGGGAGCTACGTGCTTCCAGCTTCCCTCTTTCACGAGGGGTTTGAAGTTCATTACGTGACTTGCCCAGGGTCTTACGATGGATAGCTGGAACTATGACCCAAGCCTTTATTAGACCCCCGTTTGCCCCCCACAGGAAAATGCTCTGGCTCTATCACTCCATTTTACCTGTCAGACGTCGCTGTTAACCTGGTTGCGATATGGACACTTTAAACTGATTAAACCTTCATGGGCAGTCTTTGCATTTGTAGAACATGGAGGGAGTTGTGCGAGTAGTGCTTACTCACTGCCTCTAGGGCCTGTGTCCAGGTGCGGTCGGAGCTTCCTACTTCCCGGCCACACAGACTGTAACTTAGCTTCTCTGTCCTCAGTAGCCTTGTCTATGAAACGAAGATGAGAAAATAAAACCCACCGTTAAGGTTGTGGGGAGGATTATTATTTGTAAAATTCTTAGAGCGATAGCTGGCATTTAATAAGCATTAGATAAATGTTAGCTTGTCTCAAGCATCCCTCAGATTCCTTTCAGCAGGAAATTCCTGTACATTTTTCTAAAGCCAAAACACCAGTTTAGACCCTTAGAAAGACGATGACAGGTAGACCTTGGCGATGTTGCAGGTTCGGTTCCAGGCCACCACAATGAAGCGAGCCTCACAGAAAGCAAGCCATAACCTCGTCACTGCCGGAGGGTCTTGCCTTTAATTTGTAAAACATGCAACATCTGAGAAGTTTAATAAAGTAACATGCCGTAAAACAAGGTATGCCCATACCTAAGAGATTTTTGGCCTATGGTATTTCCTGTAGAGTGGGAACATGCAATAAGCAAGCTGGGCACGTCGTAAAGCAGGAGATCACACACGTACGTAACCTGGTTAGTGACCATGCTCTATACTGAAGAAACCAGTGCCCTTTGCCGGGGGAAGCAGCACGGTTAATAATTTCAGTGGAAAAAAACGATGTGATCTGGGACTGTCCCAAATGAGCTAGCGTGGGTTGCTTGTTCTGTCTGTGGGGCATTCCGGGAATCTCACCTGCTCTGTAACGACCTCACTTACGTATGTGCTGAGGACGCCTTCCTGCCTCACACTGCGTCTGAATCACCCAGCTCGGGAGGTTCTCAACATCACAGTCCACCCCGAAATTAGAAATAAAACCCAGGCATTTTTTTAAATGTACATAATTTCTGCCTTATTAATCCTACTCCTACTCTAAATAAAATATTCTGCTAAATAAAAAGCGACATGCATCTTGACCTAAGTGAGGCTCACACCTTATACAAAAATGAACTCAGAACAGATCACAGACTAAAATGGATAATGTGAGACTTAAAAAAAGAACTTAAAAAAAAAATAGGAGAAAATCTTTCAGACCTAGGACTAGGCGAAGAGTTCTTAGATGCTCCAACCAAAAGCCCGACCCTGAAAAAGAAAAATGATAAATTGGATGTCATCAAAATTAAAAACTTTTGCTCTGTGAGAGACCCTGTTAAGAGACCAAAGGAAAAATTACAGACTGGGAGAAATATTTGCAAATCATAAATCTAACAGACAAATTGTATCTAGAATATATAAAGATTACTGGATATGACAAGTACTATAAATGGTACAGCTGGATTGGGCCGACTGAGGGGGCACGCCCCTCCCCAGGGCCCCCCACAATCTCTGGGGACCACCCTGCACTAATGGTTCTCAACCTTTGCTGCATATTCAAATTCCATGGAAAGCTATTAAAAAATATGGAGCTATTCGGACATCCATGTTTATAGAAGCAGCATTATCCTTATAACCACACAATGGCAGCCACCCAGGTGTCCATCGACGGATGACTGGACAAACAACATGTGGTCCGTCCATACAATGGAATGTTATTCATCCTTAAAGAGGAAGGAAATGCTGACACACGCTACAACTTGGATAAGCCTCGAAGACATAATGCTAACTGAACTAGCCAGTCACAGAAGGATAAATATTGCATGATTCCACTTACGTGAGACACTCAGAAGGGTCAAATTCATATAGACAGGAAGAAAGCTGGTGGTTTCCAGGGGCCGAGGGGAGGGGGAGCAGGGAGATGTTGTTTAATGGGCACAGAGTTTCAGTTTGGGGAGATGAAAAGGTTCGAGACATGAGCAGTGGTCACCGTTACACAACAACGTGAATGCACTTCACACTACTGAGCTGTGCACTTACCGATGGTCAAGACTGTAAATCTTCTGTTATGCATGTGTTTCCACATAAAAACACAACATTAAAAATAAACAATCTAATTTAAAAAAAGGATAAAAGACACGAACAGATATTTTGCTAAGGCGGATACACAGATGACAAAAGAGCACATGAAAAGATGTTCAACACTGCTCGCCATTAGGAAAAGGCAAATTAAAACCGTAGAGACTGGTAACTGTAGTGAGTATCGGCAAAGAGGGTGGCCACTCACACAACGGGATCCAGTGGGGGAACCATATACTGTACTGGGGAAACAGCTCCCTATGGAGGTGCAAGGAGCATTATTGATCATTTCAATGGAACAACAGGCTTTATCTGAGACTGTAACAGACATGCTTACTAAAATCAATAATATAAAACCTAGCAATAAAAACAAATACCAAATGCTGAGGAGGATGTGGAGAAACTGGGTTTCTCGTACGCTGCTAGCGGGGATGTAAAATGGTGCAGCCATTCTGGGAAATAGTTTGCACATTCCTTAAAAATGAACTTATCTACCACCTGGAAATTGCAGTTTGGGGTCTTTGTCCGAGAGAAATAAAAACTTACTTTCATGAAGAGAATTGTTAAAATCATACCACCAATACAATTAAATAGTAATGTCATCAAACAGGAAATTAGGATGATTGTGTGGAGGTAGATTTTAAGTGATTCTGAAACAATGTTCACTTTAAAAATGCAGAAGCCAAAACTCTGTCCTAGAATGAAGACTTGCAGGGACTAGCAGAAAGAAAATAAGCAATGGATCCGGATGGTGGGATGGATAAGGGTTCTCGTTTCCATTCTTTTCCTCGGAAGTTTCTTTGCTATTATTTTTATGCCTCACATTTTTAAAACATGAAACCCAAATTGAAAAATCATTAAGAGAATACAGCCGTTCACCCAGGGACTGTTACTGGATGAGAGGGGCTTGCTCAGAGGGCCCCCTGTGCTCTCGTCCCCATCCCCGCCCAGTTATGGCCATTCACCAGAATGACCTTTATCAGATCACCTGGAGTGTGTGCTAAGAGCCTGAGGGTTAGGACCCAGAAAAGCAAGGTCTCAGGGATGGCAGAAGAAAGCCAGAAACAACAGTTGCCTGAGCTGGAGGGTTAATTGAGTAGATACAGACAGGGACCTTTAAGGAAAGGGGGTTAAAAGATGAATAGAGAAGGAAAAGAAAACAGCTTCAACCAGGAAGAGCAGAGTTCTCGGTCAGAGCCCTGAAGCGGCAGCGGTGGAGAAGGAATCCAGCGGCAGAGGGAGCACAGGTAGGCGGCCCAAAGGAGGCGGCTCCTGGC
The DNA here is from genome assembly GCA_004026545.1 of Mormoops blainvillei. Classification (NCBI taxonomy): domain Eukaryota; kingdom Metazoa; phylum Chordata; class Mammalia; order Chiroptera; family Mormoopidae; genus Mormoops; species Mormoops blainvillei. The sequence goes on from PVJD01003562.1 coordinate 79,094, forward strand.
AGAAGACAAGCAGAAGGGGGACAGGGGACCGAGCGGGGCCGGAGGGGCCACTTTCTATTTCCAGCATCACGTGGTAATCATAGCAAATCTTACATTTGAGTTTCTAACAACATAAATAATTAGAAGAGATAATAATAACCTTTGTTACCACAATGCATTGTTCTTTTAATTATTTTGATTTCTATGTGCAGCCCGTAGGCCTGCAGGGGACCTTTATAAAACCAACCAATTTAATTACTCCTTCCAAGTGAGGCAAGGAATGAAAGCGCAAATTCAGAAATAAAGAGCATTATTTTGGTGAGATGATCTGTCCAAACACACTACGGGTCCCTATCTCAACTGCACCCCCATTAATACCCCAAGTTTGCTTCCCACAGGGGGTGTCTTTTGTTTAGATGATCTAAAAAGATTTGAGACTCTTGCTCATTGAGATGTTACTGAATCTGCCTAACCTTTGGTTTCTTCACCTAGAAGTTGTAAGGATGAAATGAGACTGAAATACACACATACTAAAGCACACCTAACGTCCCATGTATATATTAAGTGCTCAATAAGTGTTAACACCTTTACTCCTTTTCTTTCCTCCATTTCCACCTTACCCAGTTCACCCCTAATTGTAACAGACCCTTTCCGTTGCTCTCTGACCACGATGCCCACGGAGAGCCTCCTGTTAACCAGCACGTGCGACTCTAGCTGAGGTTTGTTTATTTGGTTTGAGGCCTTTGTTTTTTATGTGCTCTCGGCAGGCAATACAGATAACAGAAGATAAATATTTGAGCTTCCTTACCTCCCTACCAGTCCAAGGTGTGTTTTATATTGTCTTCCAGGTGTCCCCTGTAAGGATGTACCCAAACTGCCACAGCAGCAATTTGATCATAATTCCCTGTACTGGGTATTTTTTTCCCCCTTCTCTTTCTCAAGCCCCAATTCCCCTATTGGTTCCTCTCGGTATCATCTCCCAAATAAACTACTTGTACGCAAATCCTCACCTGAGTTAGCTTTTGGTGGGACTCAGCCCAAGACATGAAGTCACCCAGACAAGCGTTTTGGCCCTTCCTGCCCCTGAATGGATAAGACACACTCAAGATCTCACTCGACATTGATCTGGGAACCGTTTGCTCACTGGTTGCAGCACGTCAACACTGAATCATTCCGTTGCTCCTTGCAATGTGGTCTTGGTTCCCAATGCTCTTCAGAAACTATTTCCGAGAAGTTTCCAACAATCTCTTAATTGCAAAATCATAACCCTGTGATCCTTGTCAACCTCTACAGAACTCAACACCAGTTTTAAACTGCACTTGAAACCCTTTTCTCCTTGTTACTGGTGGAATCCATCACCTGTTTTTGTTTTTGTTTTTGTTTTTTTGCCTCTGCCATTTCTTTTCAGAACCTTCTCTGGATCCCCTTTAAATGTCATACTTTAAAAAAATAAATAAATCATAGGCTTTCACAGGGTTCTGTATCCAGAATTTGCTTCTGACTTTATACTCTCCTCCTAGATAATCCCATCCACTTTGATATCTCAAAATATTTCCTTTTTACGAATGGCTCCCAAGCCTACATCTTTAACTAAGTCTTCTCAGCTAAACTTCAGATGCAAAGTTCTGCTAAACATCTCTATACAAAAATCTCTCCTAGCGCCCCACACCCACAATATTGCAGATTGAACCTTTATCTCCCTGACAAGCCTGCTCTTCGTCCTGTGGTCCCTGCCTCATGAAATCACCTACCTCTTCCTCACAACCACGCTTCATTGTAATGCCCTCCCTTTCATTCAGGTCCCCTATCCAAACATATGTACATTTCTCTTATACATGTCAGTTCCTCTCAATTAGTTTAGAGTTTCACAATCTCTCAACAAAAAATAATGCAGGCGTTTCCTAACTGAACTGAAGCAGAAACTTGCCACTTCATCACACATCTCCTGTGAGGAATCCCACAGTGAAAATCCCACGTGGTGAGTATCGTCAGCAACCCCATCTTACGGGTGAGTATACAGGGTGGAGCCAAAGCAACTTTATAGCTGCTTATACAAAAATAATACAATAATTAATCAATAACAATACAAGAATGAACTCTGTGTTTTGCACACTTGTAACTGTAAACCTATTGTTGCCCCACCTTGTATCAAAGCTCAAAGGGGCTAAGAGGCCTGTGCAATGTCGCACCAGCCAGTATATACCCGGTACGATCCAAACAGACTACACAGTCATCTAGGAAATGTTTTTAAATATTCCACCATGCTAGAGGATGCTTTGGGTGGATTGTAACATCCTTCGTGCATTTTATGCATCAGAGGAAAATAAACTCTCTCCTGCTGCAGTCCGCGCCATTCCCGAAAGGGTGAAATATCAGTTGCGGCAGCGACTCCCGGCAGAGACCCTGGACACACTCTGGCCCTGGATTTAGGTCTCAGCTTAGTCACTTACCAGCTCCATAACTCTGGGCAAATTAGCAACCTCTCTGAACTGTCTCCTCTCCATCTGCAAAGTGGGAACAGTAAGCTCTACTGCGGAGAACAGTAATGAGGATTAAAGGAAATATGGGAGGAAAAGTATCGAATGTGTGCTTGGCGTGTTTCAGGTGCTCTGTGAATGGTAATTATCATAATTACTCTGTAGAGCTATTCTAACCAAATGAGAAAACAGAAGTAAATATAGGGAGATGATGTAAAGACATGAGAAAGAAATTGCTTTTTTAAAAAACACAAGTTTAGGGGACAGGATGAAAGGTGGTGAAGGGATTAACCAAAGAACATTTATGCACAACCCATGGACATGGACAACAATGTGGGGATTGCCTTGGGGTGAGGAAGAGGGTGGGACAGGGGGAGGGAGGAGTGGGGAGAAAAGTGGGAATATCTATAACAACTTAAAAAACAAAAGTTTTTAAAAACACATACACACAATTTTAGAACAAATAAAACGTACAGCCACGATATCAAACCTGAATACTCACTTAACTCTCCCATACTAAGGAGTCATGCCCCTAAAGTCAGAATGTATGAAGGCAATGTTGTATTTGCCTGCATATCTGTTTACAAATCATCGCCATTGTCTCTGATAATTAAGAAATACAGCCTTCACTTGGTTAGGGTTCTCATAGCTTCGAAATTTTCACAGAAGTTTCTCTTGTCTTCCACTTTCAAAAAGACATTTCAGGTCCCTCAAAAATGGGTGGTGATAGATCACTAAGACTCGGAGGCTGGTCGTAGCACCCATAGGTACTAGTGGGAAGAAGGAAGACTCCATGGTGCTTCCTGTAGAAGGGCCAAGCACACATGACCCCCTGAGCGGGACTACGGTTGCACCTGTTGTATCAACCAAGCCCACATTCCAGAGCCCATCAATGACCAATCTACTTTCTGGGTAGCATGTTGGTATGAGAGGGGGCATGCAAACTAGAAAAATGTTGATGCTATAATATTCTTTCTGTGGCAAGGAAGACATCAATAGATATTATGAAATGTGAGGTTCTAGAAGAGTGAGGCTGGAACCACAGTGAGAGAGTGTCAGCCTCAGGGGAGCATGACAGAGGCAACCAGTCTAGTCCACTGGGGTGGGAGGCAGGTGGGGAGTAAATGTTACAGAAGATGACTAATTTGGACATTGTCTTATGATGTAAAGGGTGTTTGGGGTTATAAAAAGGTTTGGAATATAAATCTATCACACCTATACAGTGCACACCACCTCAAAAAAATATCTAGAGTTAACGAGTCTGACCTAAAATGGGATTGCTATGTTTTGGCAAGTCTGGAAACTTTAAAAATATAAAAAATAAAAAAAATAAAAAAATAAAAAAACCCTTCCATTGGGTCTATTTTATTCTCTTCTGCAAAACCTAGGCTTCTTTGTTTGCAAGTCCAGTAAACTATCTATTCCTACAAGTCCAAACAGAGTGTGTGCTTTTGGGGTGGGGGGGGGTGGTCAGAGAGAGACCTCTATATAGTAAAATGCAGAGACAGGGAAAGCCAAGGGAAGGCGGGGGCCCTAACAGAGCACTTTCATCTTCAAAGCTCTTTATAAGCATTAATTAATTAATCCTTCCCACACCCATATAAGGCAGTAAGATGAGATCAAAGACACTCTGGACAGAACTTGGTGGGATGAGCTCAGAGAGGCATATAACCTACATATTGAAAATAAGGAAGATGGGTTTAGCCAGTGTGTAGTGAGAACTGTTCCACACAAAATCCTTCTTCTCCCCCCAAAAATATCACATTGAGGAGACCCTCTGGATGAGAGAGATAACATAGTGTTAGGAAAGAAGCATTTACTGACCCCATGCCACCTTCTAAAAATATAATTAGAGAAGAAATAAATCAGTTTCAACCCAAATAATACCTCTTGTCCCTGAATTCGTGATGGCATCTCTCGTCGTAAGAGAAAAGAATCTACTACACCAGAAATCACCAGAAGATCAAGGAGAAAACAGGATTCAACAGAAAAACAGAATCCAGATTGTCAGGGCCAAACTTACATGACAATGAAACTGGTTAGTTACTGCTCTAACTTTTCTTGTTTATCCATTTACAAAATGGAACCCAACAGAACATTCACATTTTTTTAAAGAACATTTAAAAAATATTTTAACATTTCAAAACTAAGGATGAAAAAATTACACAAAAGAACCCTATTCACTAATGCCCTCTTTAAGAAATATATATATATATAAACTTATATATATATATATATATATAAATAAACTTGGAAGTTTATATATACATATAGCTTGTCTGGTACAAGTCTAGCCATTGTTAATATAATGAGAATGGTTTGCACGACATCAGTGTAACATGGCAGCCAAGGAGAGTGGACTGGAATGTGCATGTGGGAACAATGACGACTTCACTGTACTAGTCAGTGGGTTTGGGGGTAGACACCATTGAGTGAGTGTGTGTGCTGTGTGGTTGCTGCATTCAAAATGACTGAGCAAGTAGAGCAACAAATCTATATCAAACTTTGCATTAAGCTTGAACATTCCTCTGTTGAAACTGTTTGGATGACTCAGAAAGCCATAGCTATGGGGAACAGGTGATTGGCAGCTTCATCACAACAAAATGCCCCTGCTCATGCACCACATCATATGCAGAGTTTTTTGGCAAAACATCAAATCACCCAGGTACTCATCCCCACTACAGCCCAGCTTTGGTGCCCTGTGAGTTCTGGCTTTTCCCAAAACTAAAATCACCTTTGAAAGGGAAGAGATTTCAGACCATCGATGAGATTTAGGAAAATACGATGGGGCAGCAGAACGCAGTTGGGAGAACTGTGTGAGGTCCCAAGGTGTCTACTTTGAAGGGGACCGAGGCATCATTGTCTTATGCACAACGTCTACTGTATCTTGTATCTTCTTCAATAAATGTCTCTATTTTTCATAGTACATGGCTGGATACCTTCTGGACAGGCCTTGTATATATTTCAACTGAAAAATGAAAAATGAGGCCATTGCATTTCACCAAAACAGCCTTGAGGTAAAGAGTGGGGACAGCAAATTTATGGAGAAAGTGGTTTTGGTTGAAAGGGAAGAAAAGGAGAGAGAGAAAAAGTAAAATAAACAAACTGAAGATGTTGAAGTTTTCTTGAGTGTCCCCGTGTGGTTTCCTATATCATGGGGGTAGTGAGATGTGACGGAAACAGCTCCAACTCAGAGCCTGCAGGGGATAGTTTACTCATTAGCTATAAGATTTCATGAAAGTTGTTTTAACTTCTTTGAGCTTCAGTTCCTTCATCAGGGGAAGGAGGAGTTGTGTGTGAAAGCACTTTAGAAACTGTGAAGTGGTATAAAAGTGTAAGTTATCAACACAGTAGCTAACAAAATCCTGTGAAGTCATGTCAGATCACGCCACACCTCTGCTCAAGACCCTCAGCATCTTCTCATTGCACCCAGGGGAGAGGCCAACCACAGCCGCCCCTGTGCGTCCCCGGGCCTGTTCCCACCCTGGGGCCTCTGCACTCGCTGCTCCCTCTGTCTGCAGTGCTCTTTCCCCAGGAGCGGTGTGGTTTTCTTCTCACTCCCTTCAGTCCCCACTATTTGTCCTCCTTGGCATGTGGCATCGACTATCTCACTCATTATCTCCCCACTGAGTGTCTTGGGGAACACACACACACTTCATACCGGAACACTGCTGGAATATGCTAGAACAGTGCCGGCACAAGGCATGCACTAAATACATGTATTTGTCGAATGAATGAGCTTATTATCACTCACACCCTGGCCTCCTTCTTTTACCCAACCCTCTCGTTCACGTATTACCCTTCTTAGGAAGGCTAACTCTTACCCACACGTTGAGACTCATGCTTCCACCGTCTTGGTGAGGCTTCTTCATTTTTGTCCTGCCTCACTTTTTCCTTCTTAGTCGACTCAGTCCATCTCCATGTCCCCTGTGGTATGTGGTGTACAGTGCTTGTCCAGCATTTAGGTTTTATGACATTGTATTACAGTTTCTGTGGTCCTTTGCCCCTCCCCCCATACACGGTGCTCGGGGCAAGCAGCCCAAAATGATCATTTTAACTCTCATGGTCCCTAATATAGAGCGATCTTTTAATAGAGATTGCACCTATGCATCTTATGCATTTCAAATGTTATTTGCATTGGAAATGAAAAACATCATTTTCAGTCAACATCTTCAGTTCTATTTTAGAGAAGATTACACCCGCTGACACAGTCCATGCTGCCCCCATCGCCGACTCTGGCTCAGAACATCCAGGCTGAAAATTATCACCGTTTTCCAGGATGATTGCTATTCTCTCTAAACACTCTCCATTATGTTTGTGTTCTTACGCATTCCTTCATACTAACACCGTTGTGATCAGGAACAGAAAATGTGGGATCTTCACAACTTGCATAGCATGTGGAAAAATATCAAACAAAGCATGTAAAAAGAAAACTATAGAAAAACGTACTTCCAGAAAATATATAGGAAAACCAAGATCATCTTCAAAACAGACATCTTCATTTGAACTCTTCAGAGAATTTGAGGCTCTCGAATATTGCTCTCATTTTCAGCGACATCAATCCCTGAATTCTCATCTCCTCTCTGCACAGACACAATCACTGCCACAAACAAGAGAAACCAATGACTCCTTTTACGGCATCTTCATACAGTCTTCCAACCATTTGTTCAGATGACTGATCTCAGCAAAGTGGGTGAAGGGCATTAATAGACATTTGGAAATCCCTGGAAATCCATCATTCTGAAAGACAGGCCAGCGACCGTGGTGACACCAAAGGGAGTGAAATAAAATATGCCATTGACTCTCTAGAGGTTAATCGATCATATTTCTGGTGCTACTTGGTTTGACATAACCAAATTTGCACTGAAAATCAAGTCATCTATCTTTGTTCTGGTCAACTTAAAAAATTTAATCCTGTTTGACCTTTCCTGAGGTGCAGTCAGAGAAAAACATTCTCATTTGAGCTGGGCAACCCCCTTTTATCTGCATTACAGACACCTGAGCTGTTCCAGCTCCGCTCCAATTCAAGAGCACCGACTGGCCCGTGACAAATCTACTCACTTGCTTTTTGGCCCCTGCAGGCAGGAAGATTGGGGGATTTTATTTGTTTTACTTGGAGGCAACAAAGGAAAAATTTAAAGGAAGATTGAAGAGAGGGAGAGCAAGAGAGAGAGAGAGATGGGATGCCCTGATTCACCGTATATTGGAGGCAGAAATAAGTCTAGAGAAATCATTAGGTTCCCACCATCAACCAATTTTTCTCACGGAAACGGTTGCCAAAGTCCTACTCTCACAGTGGCCTCCAGAAAGCAGACTTGGTCTTCTGCTTGGATTTGTTTTTATACTCACTTAATTTAGAACTTACTGGAGAGATGCTACTTTTTTTACATAAAGGCTTTCTTCCCAGAAACACGGAGTATTTGAAGTTGTATTTCAATGACTATTTACAAAGGGATTTTCCTTTCTCCGCTCTCTCTCTTTCCTCCCTCCCTCCCTCCCTTTCACGAACACACTCTTGCTCTCATTCTCTCTCTCTCTCTCACCAAATACTGCTCTGAATCTCCTTTGTTGGCTGTTTTAATGCTCTAATTTTCATCACTGTCCTGGAGCGTCCCTTGTTATAGGAGAACTTTCCAGGGAAGAAAACCAGCCCGTTTCTTTGAGGCTAATGGGTGAACTTGATACATTTAAACAGGACCACATTTCTGCAGCAACTATTCAAGGCGGCGACAAGTCAAATTGACATGAAAAAACATGTGTGTCCATTCATCCTGGTGACCGAAGAGCTAGCCAAGCACAGAGATGAGTACCTGGAACCAAAAAGATTACCTATGAATGAAAGGCCATTTGAATGTGATACTATAATGTGAATCTCATACGCAGTCAGCAGGGACCTCAGCCGGATCACACACATGATGTATGAGTGGACAGCGACCCAAAAAAGAAAAACATTGTTTTTAATATTTGGTTCTCACACTTCATGCTTCCCCTGTGTATGTGTGCAGAAGCTAAATCAATTTCTGGGTTTCGTTAGCAGGTATTTTTAAAAAGCAGGCCCATGGGGATTAGAAGTTTTTTTTCCTTTTACCAAGTGTATTTTTCAAAGGTTTTTTCCCCTAAATAATAAAAGATATTTATGCGTGTCATTATTAATAGGTACTTTTCTATGTTTTTACTGAGAAATAATTCAAAATGTCAGATTAATGCTTTAAAAAATAAAGCTTTGAGAAGACATACAATTCAGTCAAAGCCCTCTTCCCTAATGTGTAGAGACTTGGATGGATGGTGGTGGCTGTCACATAAGTCCCGCTTCAGATTATAAATTCTCTGATTATCTGAGGAGGGAAGTAACATAAATACTGGTGAGTTTAAACCCAAGGAAACTTATACGTTAGAAAGACTGGTTCTATATGCATTCTATAATGTATAGGGGGCCATGTTTATCTTCAAAATAAATGTGAGCAAATAATATGATAGATCCGTAAGAATCTTTTTTCTTGAACAACTCAAGAATGTAATAATATAACATACAGGGTCCTGCACAAATAATTCCCTTTTTTATTACAAAATCCTTTATTATAATATCATAAGCATGTAATTCTGTAACATAACAATATCACACTCAAGCACATCATTGACATTCTAGGTGAAATGTTCAAATTGCTGTCTGTCTTGTGCGAGACATTCACGTAGCCGACGAACCACATTCAAGCAGGCCTTACTTCTGCTGGACCCTGTATATTATAATACTAATAATTTAGTATATATGAGTCATATTATATATAATACATATGTATAAGACACTATAATATAAAAGCTTACATTAAGCATTTATATTGGGTAAGGGTCTACTATAGCAGAAACAAACACCGATCAAGCATTAAAACAATATTACTATTTGTTTACCTTCTCTGATCACTTTCCATGTTCTAGGCACTGTTTTAAGTACTCTGTATGTTTTAACTCATTAACCTTGACAACAAACCTGAGAGGTAGCTACTATTATTATTACGAGGGAATGAAATCAGAGAGTTTAAGTAACTCTTTCAAGGTACTACAGTGAAGAAAGAGTATTACAATTAAAGCTAATATTCACTGAGTGTATACCATGTGGCAGCCACTGTGCTAAGCAGTTCAACATACATTCTGTTTCTTCCTCTGGGGTAGGTATTGCTCTTGACTCTAATTTACAGAAATATAAAGAGTTAGTAGACTAAATGGCCCCGAATATTAAGTGCACGACAACTCTCAGATTCAAAGGAGCCTAGGGTAAAAACAAAATTATGATGCAGGAATGATTAGCCCAAGCTTACAGGTGAGGAAACAGGATTCAGAGTAATGTTATTCAAATCCCTCAGCTACTGAGGAGTGAAACCAGCATTCAAACCCAAGTCCTTCAACACTCAAGTTCAAATGTAGCCACACCAAGGCTCCCTGTCCAGGCTTTGACCTGGAAGGATGCTGAAGAGCCCGAAGCACCTCCTGGGAGCCCAGTTTCCCTCTGGAAATGTCAGTGTGTGAGGACAGGAACTGAAGAGGGAGAAAGAGGTGGAGGGGGATTATCCACTCTTCATTCCCATCTGTATGTTAGCAATAAATACATGAACTAAACCTGTTACAGTGCATTGTGATTAACTCTAGCAAACCAAAATCAATGAGGTTTTTTATATGGCTTAAATATGTGCCAGATAGGACAAAACGTCTGTGATGGTTAACCTTCTAAAATGGTTCCCAATATTTCCCTCCTCCTGCTGGTCATCCCTTTGTGTGGTCCCTTTTCCTTGAGAATGGGTCGGACTTAGGGTCTTACTTCTAATGAATATGAATACGTGATAGGGCAAAGAGATGAAAGGTCACTCCTAAGATGAGGTAATAAAGAACTGTTACTTGTGTCTTGCTAACGTTCCCTCTTTCTCTTGCCTTCTTCAGTTGCTGTTCTCCATAATTCAAACTGTCATGTTGAGGAGGCCCTTGTGACAAGGAACTGACAGTTGCCTCCAGCCAATAGCCAGTGCGGAACTGAGATCCTTGATCTAATAGCCCACTAAGCTCTGAACCACCATGTGAGTGATCTTGGAAGGGGACCCTTCCCCAGTCAAGACTTCAGATGAAACCACAGTCTTGACCGACACTTTGACTGTGAAATACAGAGGGCCCCACCTAAGAGATTCCTAGATTCCTAACCCACAGAAACTGGGACATATTAAATGTGTTTTGCTTTAAACTGTTCAGTTTTAGGGTAAGTTGTTACGCATTGATAGATAACATATAACCTTCTCCTTTCATAAAAAGTTCTTCCACAGAAGTATTTGCAGCCATTTCTAAATTGACATGACTCATACTTGCAGAAAATAAAGAACACTGATTTCAGAAATCTGAAAGGACAGAGGGAGCCTTTCTGTTCTGTTCACATCATTATTGACAGAAAAGTCTACACTTGAAGTCTACACTGATTTCAGGTCAAAATACTTGGCTCTGCTACAAGCTATGTCAGCCAGTCCCTCTTGGCGTGGCATTACTCTCTGATAATGGGGTGAAGGTGCTTGCTAGAGATTACATCTGAAGTTCCTTCCAGCATGAAGGGTATATTAGAAGGAATTCACAACACCACTGAGGAGTTCAAGGTGTGACTGTTCGCCGATAAACAATTCTTAGTCAAAAAGACATCTCAGATAGGAACTGTTGCTGCCTAACCAGCATAAATATTTGCTTTTCCCCCTTAAAGTGCATAAAAACACAAAATAGAGCCCAGTGAGCCACATCATTGAGTTAACACTTTGCTAGAACACTATTTCAGGGCAGCTCAGTTCCAGCAATGACCCAGGGGGATGACTACAAGGCAGTGCTGGTCTCCCCGATCCCGCCCCCATGTCTGGACAGGGCCATGCCTGCATCGGGAAGTTCATTCAATCCCCTGAGATGCAGTGGATGCACATAAGGGGTCCCAGGTTCCCACGTCATATGCTGTGCTACAAATCACATTCCCGTGCAAAATCAAGGCTGCAGGAAGAAGAGCTAACTCACTAAAGACCCCAATATGGCTTGGAAGTAAAATATCTAAAAAACCGTACGTGTTTGGACAGTTTTACACCTACAGATACAGATGAAAGTTTTGTGGTGACTCTCTAGGATTTTAATGATCGTGAGAAGCCTAACTCTGAAATTCTGAATGACAGAAAAATATTGCCTGAAATAGTAGCCTTAATAAAGACATTCTTTCAGGGTGAAGAATGATTTGGGAGGGATTTGGGGTGGGGTCTGTAAATTATTTCTAATCTATTCAAAGGGAAATCTAACAAATTTGACAGATAGCTAACGATTCGTCATGAGGGAGTGATGATTTGCTTTTGTTTTTATGTATAAATACATAGAAACAAAAACACACCCCATTTTCTATGTAGAATAATGTTTTCTATACATTATTCTATGTAAAAAACATGTCCCATTTTTAGTGTGAAATTTTATTTTATTTATTTTGAATTGCATTTTTCCCTTTATCATTTCGTCCCCTTACACCCTGACCCCCTGCAATCACCACGCTGTTGTCCACGTCCATGAGCCCTTTCTCCTTTCTGCTCCATCCCTCCACTCCCCATACCCTTTTGATCAAGAAACAGCCTGGTATAGGATTTTGGGACTTAGTACTATTAAGCATTTTATTTGTGTTAGTTTGGCAGGAGCTGGTTTGATTGCCTTATTAAATCTGATTAACTATACAGTGGAAATAAAAGCAACGCACACCCACAAATTATGTCTTTGTTGTTTCCTAAGTGAACAATATTCTTTCATCTTTCAACAGTTTAGCAATTATACAATGAATCCAATCAATACAGAGAGCCGACAGAAATAAGTCAAACATAACTGATTTTGTATGAATTAATTAGTATGTAATGAGCCTTTACTGCTTGCTAGCATGAGTCCTGCAGATAACAGACTCCATTCTCCATTTCCCTCTTGTGTCTGGAAGCAGCTTAAAACAGTAGCGGAAAGAAAAATCCATGGTAGGTTAGCTTGGGTCGGTGAACTTTGATTTTGGAGATCCTCAAAGAAATAATTTGATCTGTGGCATTTCCCACACTACTATTCAACGGCTCTATTATGCATGTCACCTCTAGAATATGTGACTCTGATATTTAAAACCTTGGAATCACTTGTTCCTGGGTTCTGGAATCTTTGAGAATTCATTTGTCAGTCTTCCCTTTCATGACAAGTGAATGTTTCTTATACGTAATCGCTCTTTCAGACACGAACAAGTGGCCGCAGTATTAGGACAAATTCATGAGATCAAAATTGCCTGGAAATATGCTCAGTCTGTTCTTATTCCAGAAACAAATGCTCTGTTGATATTCAATACCACGTATTTTACTAGTATAGATTTAATGTACATCAATGGAAAGGACTTGGGACAGCAGATTTCAATGCTAATTCACAAGGTGCTGTTTCTAGACACTGCTTACAGAATTCTTTTTCAACAACCCTAAATTCCTACTACAAGAAATACTACCAACAATAATAGTAATACCCTTACAACACTTTTTCATTTACAAAGCACTTTCATACATGTGATAGGTAGGACAAGACTTACTATGTCTAATTAGCAGATGAAGGAATTAAAACCGGGAAGGGCAGAATATTTGGAATATAGTTATCAAGAGGCAGAAATAGACTCCAGGCTGTAAAGCAAGCAAACCCAGCATGTTTGCAGTGCAGGAAGACAGGATTTAATCTAAAATATAAAAGCAAAATAGCAACAATAATAATGTTGACATTTTTATCATAACTGAGCAAGACTAAAATAGAACATGGGTAACATTTGGAAGCAGCGATTGGGAAGAGATGAGGTTCATTTGGAAACATGAGTAGATATTTTCTGTCTAAAAAAAGCACCGAGACTCATCTGCAGACCTCTTGATCCTCTCAGTTTTCATTAGCTGCGAAGGAGCCAGCTACCTGAAAAGTTACCAATATGCACCTCTTAGCAAGACAGACAAGGTCAATATCTTCACTTTAGGTTGCCTTCAGCTTTTGTGATCCTTCCCTGCAATGTGTATAGATAGCTCTTTGCAATTGACCAAGCCCTGCCTTCTACACTATTGTATTCAGTTCCCACCTCAAACTCACAGACAGCCAGAACAGATGCATTGTCTCCACGTACTCCAGAAGACTCTGCCTTACAAAAATGCATGCCACTCATCTGTGCACTCAATAAACTAGGGGTGGAGGAATTAGAATTTGGGATTTCCGATGCCGTGTCTAAAGCTGATGTCTCTATACCAAGCAGAGTTTTATTAACCACTGTCATCGCCAGTGTTCATTAAGGAGACAGGAAGCACAAGGTTATCTGAGCAGAAAGCTTAGTATTAAAATAAAGTGGGTAAACAATGACATCAACCAAAAAAACAAAACAAAACAAAAAAAACCCATTGACTTTGTCTTGCTAAAACATTCTTCTTAGTAACATTTCAGGTACTGACTTCTTTGCAGCTAATGGAAACAGAGAGGACCAAAAGACCTACATTGAGTCTCAGTTCTCTTCTTATGGAGAAAATCTCTACTCATTGTCCAAATGAATCTTCTCTCCCAGCTACTCCTCGTCTACCTGATAAATGAAGAGCCAGTAAGAGAGAACACTGAAGAATGACAGAGATAGCCATTGCAAGAAACAGCTACCAGGCTCAGGGCTGGCAGAACAAGGGTGGCATTCTTAAATGAAATTATGAAACACTTAGAATATTGTCAAGGAACCCTGCAGAAGGGACCCAGGCCTCTAAGGAAAAGGCACTGCCCACCAGGTGCGCTTGTCTCTGAGGGACACCTGGATGGTTCTGCAATTGTTGGAAAAGCTGCAAACTGGGCTCGCTGGCTGCTACAAGAAAGCCCTGTTGCTTCTGAAATCGAGAAGCATTGCTAGGATCAATCGCACAGGAAGAAACATTCTCTTCTTTCTCCTCCACACTGGCAGCCTCCCCCCCAGTGTTCCCTAGCAGCAAAGCATAACAGAGGGCCAGCTGGCAAAACAGAAACATGGTTTGCACAACGCCAGCCCCAGCACCACCCAACAGAGCATAGAAAGGTGGGTTAAGGGGTTCAGAGACAAGCGCAAACAGCTTGCACCGTTGGCAACTTTGGATACCCAGCATCGTATGTGGCCTCCACAGCTATTTGGGCTTCTGCATAACAATAGAAACAACTCTATGTTTCAGCCTGATGGGATGCAACTCTCTTCCTACAAACAAGGACACTGTCATCCTCTTCCCTACATGAGGACACAGAAAGTGTCCAAGAGTCTTTGCATCCATCTCTACGTTATGTCAATTATCCCTCAACTTTGGTCAAGGTCTTTTCTGGACATACTTTTACCCAAAGACTAATATGCAAAGTCAACCTCCAACAAAACATACCTAAAATAATAGGCAGGTGGAGAGAGAAGAAAACAGACAATACATACGAAACGAGAAGATAACATCCATGTTTTCTATGACTCTTACTGATCACAAGGCCATAACAGACCTTGCAAACCTTCCTGTTGCCGTGCATGCCGTGCTGAATAACTCCATGTTTCCTTTGCCTTTAGTGAGGGCCTCAGTGGGATGAGACTTGTTCTATGACAACATAAGGAACCCAAAACGGCCAGGTGGCCGTCTTACTTGCCCACTCAATAAAACCACTGTGATAGGTCCTGTTGGAAGCTTTTCACTCTTAGGAAGCTAGAGCTCCAAACCAAATGGAAAGCAAAAAATTACAATTGGCTTGCTAGTGAGGTGATCCTCTCCCAGTGCCACACTCCCCACCCATGTGTTCTGAAGGCCATAGAAGAGGCCACCCTAGTGGCCTGATCATAAGCACACAGGGGCTCACCCACTCAGGGTTCTTTCTCCCAATGGACACGGTAGGCCTCACTTTAGAGGCAATAGAATTCATTGTCTTGAAATGACACCGTTGAATAAAATATTTGTCTGAAAGACATGACTTCCTATATTTTGTTAAACTGATCCCAGAAGACCCTCCTCTCTTAAGTTGACTAGACATTGCTCAAAGATAAAGAGAGTTCTGCTGGAGGTAAAGGAATACAAAAGATCAGTGTGTGCATTAAATAAGACATTAATCTGATTAAAGGAAGAAAACCAGAATTCTGTAGAAGGGAGACAACTTTCAATGTGCTATTTATTTTAAAGAAATGGTCGGAAAGTAAGGTCAGACGCTACAGGAGGAACAAGAAAATTAACACATTTGAAAGAAATAAATGCAAACTGGTAATATTCTAAAAGCCCCAGAGTTCTTCAGACAGCTGCTTCATCGTCTGCCAGACCATTGTCCCCCACTGAGCCCCACCCCGCGCTCACTACACACCTCCACCCCACCCCCACCCTGCCCCGGTGACATGGAACTCCTGCAACTGGGACACCCACTTGGATCAGTGACATCCTAATTCTTGGAGCACATTCCTAAGTGGCTCTCTTGGACAGAGGACACTCCCAAAGGTGGCTAGAAGCTGCTATTTGCATCTGTAGTTCAGACGCTTCGAGTTTAACTTTTGTGCTTACATATTTATTCTCGTAATTTACAGGGAAGCCTTGAACCTAACCGCCTGTTCAATTCCTAAGTTTTTATCACTTAATTCTGCAGAGAAACAGAGTCCTGGAATAAGGCATTTAGGAAAAAAATTACAGGACCCTACTAGGGAGGAGCTGTGAGGAGGAGAGGTGTGTAGAAGCTTCTGATCCCACGAGGCTCCTGGAAGGAAGCTCTGCATTCAAAGTCTGCACTTTCATCCAGTGCTGACTGCCAGGGACCAGAGGTCCTTCCCAGAGCTTCTTCAGTAACCCCACCCCTTCTTATAGGCAGCAAGCCAGCCTGGACACTGTGGAAGGGAAGATACCAGAAGGGTGACCCCATCCCCTACTTTAGCGTCCTACTTCTCGCTCTCTCCATGTCTCACAGTCTTTTATCTGAGTTACGGTAATAACTTTTCATAATGTCTGAAAAATAGTAGATGCTGGTTAAATTTTTGTTGAACAGGTGAATAACTGGATGGATAAACCATTGCAATGCATCCCTTTATTTGTAGTCTCTTTCCCTTCTAATCCGTCCTTCACAGTAGCAAAAAAAAATCTTAAGTATGTATCATATCATATTTCACTCACCAGTACAGTCCACCCCACAAACAAATAAGAGACCTTCAAAAGCTCCCCTTATTTCCAGAATATTAAACTAAACTCCACCTGGAATTAAACCCTGACGCCCACCCGACCTCCCACCGCATCCCTCCACTTACCTTAAGTTCCACACACACCAGTCACTAGCCAGGCTACCTTGGGAAGTTGCTTAACTTGATGAGTCTCCATTACCAATGTTTCATACATAGGGCTAAAAATACTGACCATTTTTCCCTTGCCCACCCTGTTTCCTCCCCCCAACCACTACCCCACTTCAGTGACTGGGAAAGGGCTAAATGATTATATGTTTTTAAGGGGCCCCCATAAAGTACCCCCTGTTTGTCTTTATAATTCATTCTAGGTTGCTTTACTGTCATCCCTTATCATTTCTTATCTCTTTTACCAGACTGCGAGGGCGGGGACTGTTTTTAACCATTGCATCCTTCACAGCACCTAGCTTTGGGCTAGAACACAGCAGACTTCTTCTGAGAACTCCCTGAACGGATCATCTATGAAGGGCACAGCGATCTCTTAACAAGATGTGATTAGGAGAAAGTTGAGAAGGCAGAGTGTTCTTTCCCTTTCTACAACTCCAAATTCTTCCACACCGAATCTCTTGTTTAAGGGGAAAAACACCCACTATCACAGAATCATTCCTTCAGCTTAAATTAAATTCTTGTCTTCAAAGTAACATGGGCATTCCTCTGGGAGAGTGGCAGTGGCCCTCTTTCCAGGGTCATGCTTTTAAGTAAGAACACGTGTATCTGATCCTTCCTGGGAAGCAGATTTTCATAGAGAAGTTGAGGGTCCGGTGGCTCCTGAGACACCAGTGAAGACACAGCGATGGAAGGCCAGGAACACCAAGATAAACTCCAACCACGTCATAATCTTGCCCAGGCCAATCCTGACTGGTGGTCCCCGAGAACCTCCTAGGTGGTCTGTGGACGAGTTTCTTGAGGAATTCATGTTTATAGTATGACTGTGTCTTTGTTTTTGTTTCTGGAATGAATTAATCATTTAGCTAGGATAGTAAATGAGGATCAGACATCACTTTTCAACAAAAGCAGTTCCTTTTGTCTCATTAATACTTGAGAAAATGTTTGGCACTATAGAATGTAAGTGAAATGTGTTGGCTACGGAATCTCTTCCCCTGATAAAATGAAACACAAGAAAGAAAAGTGTAAAGTGGTAAAGGAATCAAGAAGTACGGACTAGTAGTTACAAAACAGTCATGGGGATGTAAAGTCCAGCCCAGGAAATATAGTCGATAGTACTGTAATAACTATGTGTGGGGTTTGGTAGGTTCTGAAAATATTGGGGGAGCACTTTGTAAAGAATATGAGTGTCTTGCCACGATGCTGTACACCTGAAACTAATACCAGAGAATACTGAATGTAAATTTTCATTGAAAAAGGTTTTTAAAAACTTAACAGTGAAAAAAGAAAAGTATGAAATCACTGTTATTATTCCTCCTAATTTTATGTAGAGATGTTCTCTAGACAATCAGGTTAAACCTCTGTCAATATTAGATTAACAGCCCCCTTGAGGATGTCCCATTATTTCCTGCTTCCAAATCATCTTTTAGGTGCTCATCCCATCTAAAGGCTCCCTCCCCCTCATCTGCCTAGAAACAGATTCATTCTCCAAATTTCAAGTCAAGTACCATTTCTCCACAGAAGCCTTAGCTGACTTCTCTAGAAAATCATTGATATCCACTTATGTTCTATCACTTATTTCTTTTACAGCCAATATTATTGAGAATTGAAATTGTACATTGATTTGTCTTTCTGTTTCAGTTACGTATTACTGCATCACATACTACCCCCCCCCAAAACTTACCATCTTAAACAACAATTTTTAAAGAACACGTACTCATAACTTTACGAGCCAACTAGGTTCCCGTGGTCAGTTCTTCCATTGCCTGAGGGTAGAGGTAGCAGAGTTCACTTGTTTTGCAGTGTACGGCTAGGAGTGCACCTGGAGCTACACATCTAAGGTGTGGAGCTCCACGCATGGTTAATCATCAGGTCGCCTGCCTGTCTTGGATTTTTTTACAGTATGTCACCTGTGCACCAAGAGAGGACAAGTAAATGCTGACGGACTCTTCAAGGGCTAAGCCTTGAACTTGCACAGCATCACTTCCTGTACTTCTTATAGATCGCAGCAGGCCCCAAGGCCATCCCAAATCCTAGAGGAATCAGAGAGACCCCACTACTTCACAGGAGGAGCAGCAAAGAGCTTATGACCGTGTTTCTTCTACCACACTTCCCCACCGAAGTGAGAGCTCTTTCCAGGCTAGAAGACTGCAAAACGTAGAGACTGGCTTTGGGACAGCAGAGGAATTGGGAAGAGTGTGTAAAGATGAGCCATCAGGAATTTAAAATAAAAGGCAAGAAGAGAGATTACATAACTCACATTTTGAAATTTCAAAATGTTCTGGCTCTAGCATGGGTCAAGAAGAACAGTGAGGGGGATGGGGAACAGCTAACAGTTTAATCTGCTTTTTCTCCAGATGGCTAAGGAAACAAAGCTTGTGATAGCCCATGCACCTATGAAAACATGACTCCTTAGAGCTCCCAAATCCTCCATGTTCCACTGCCACCTAAAAGTCCAGTCAACGTGAGCTTAACCTGACACCGAGACTCAGGCAGCTTGATATGTTTCATAAACTTTTGAAATACTTTTATCTCATACGCCACTACACACTATCTAGTGGGACCCACCCACTAGAATTTCAGCTGTTTGTTCTCAGTGTAAAATACTGTACATCATTTGCTAGAGGCGGGGTACATGCAATGAAAAGAAAATCAAAGGTTTAACCACTGATTTCAACTTATCTGAAGAACTATATAGTCTGGTTCATGGCACAATGAGTAATCAATCATAATTATAAATCATAAATTTGGGGTAAAACCTTGCTGGGGTGAAATTTGGCAATACATATAGCAAACACTTTGGAAGTTTTGCATGTCCTTTGACACATAAATTCTCCTAGGAATTTGTCCCTGAGAAAATAACCATGGATGGACACAAAGATAACATCATGAGATATCTGTTGCAGCATTATTTATAACAATAGAAATATTGGAGACAATCTCTATTCAAGCAATTTGAGATTGATTATATAAATTACAGTACATCTCTAGGATTGGATCATAGATAGCCACAAAAATTATCCTATAGAAAAATATTTAATAATATGAAAAGGTAAAATCATAATATATAAAAATAAAAATATTAAATAATATAGGGTAGTTACACACATGTATAAAAAACTAGAAAGCAATATACTAGAGAATTAACACTGATCATCTCTGGGTGGCAGGATTATAGGTGATTTTATTATTTTGATTATCTGTATTTCCCTATGGAGCATATATCTCTAATAAGAAACAGTGAAGTTATTTTTGTAAGGACTGCTATTATTTTTACCTGAGAATCACCAATTTACGGACCATTCGGAAGGTGTTTTTTAAAGCAGTTAGTTAGTCATGGACACTGTTGAAAACGTTCACTAAGTTTTCTCAGATGAAAAGTTGCTTGTTTAATGAAAAGTCATTGAAATATGCAACATGTCAGACCAACCACACTACACAATAGATTGTTCTTCATAAATGTGAAATGACTTAAGAACACACTGAATCTAAAATGTTTATGAGGTTCAAGGTTAAGAAATGAAATTGTAGTTCTAGGTTTTAAGTTCCACAAAAGAAAGGATTTTATCAGTTCCATTAAATAAATATGCTTTTGATGAATAAATGAATGGATGAATGAATAATTAGATCATATAAAACATTCGTATCCAACAGGATCATCTTTTGAGACAGCATCCTAAATCCCCTGGGGTTATACACTTTTGTCCTATGCCATTTGTGGCCAAAGACATCCCAGGGACATTTGAGGACAATTTTTAACATGCGATTTAGATAGAGCAATTGATTGACTGGTTGACTGATTAATTGACTGTAGATAGATCAAATTGATAGGTTAAGAGAGAAGAAGAGACAGAGAGGACACTAAGGAATGTTCCATTATATAGCTGGGAGCTGAAACCATGAATAAAAACTAAAGGGAAGAGACAATGGCCAAGAGAAGAACTTTGAGGAATAAGGATCGATAATAAACTTTATGTCCTATTTGCCCACATGGTTTTCTGATCTGCAGATCTGAGATTTCACAGTTGCCCATGGCAGACTGAACTTCACCCTGGGGGCAAAACAGCACAGAAGTGGGGTTCTGCTAGGGGAATCCCTGCCCTGTGTGAGAGATCTAGAGACAACATTTTCCTAATTCTTCCACGTTTGACTATTGTGCTTAGGGTCTTACTCCCAGGTCTTACTTTGTTTAGCCAAAGCTCTCAATTCTGGTGTCCTGTGTCCCACCTTCCTGGGACCATCTGCTTCTCTGCACCTCTGCTATTTGCTTATTGCCAATTCGCAGTTACTCTGCCCACCCATCCACATTCCATCTATGACCTATTGTTAGACCTCGTCAGGCCAAATGGCTTTGCACATCTCTCTAGTCTCTCCATGGTAGCTGTCCCTCATCTGCCAGCCTTTCGTTGACCAAGCCTGGGATCTGATGATGGGTAGAGGGACATTTTCCACAGCAACCCCCAATTTATGCTTCCTTCCTTTGAAGCCATTTAATCCTATTACGTGTTTGGAATTAGAGGAATTTTAGGTTAGTTGTTTACTGGCTCACTGTTGTGTCAGTCTTGAAACTTTCATTCTCGATTTACTAGATTCGTGTCTTTTTCCCCTCTTGCTGACATGTTTTGTCCAAACAAGGGACAAAGCACTGACCTGCCTGGGCCCAGGTCTTCAACGCCTGTTGAGGTATTTAGCCTGCTCTCTGGAACTTCAACCTTTCCTTGTCTAGTGAAATATCTTGGTCACATATGAATCTTATGTGAAGTACTTTTGGACATTTGCTGAAGATACTTGTGATGCATTCCATGGTATTTGTTGTAATCCCCTTCAAGACCAATGCACTTTGTTCAGGACATACCTTTAGATGTATATCCTAAATGTCTGTCCCTACAATGTCTCTGCTTGTCTCTTTTCCATGAGTTTTTCAAGACTATCAAGGCCTGAACTTCCAAATAATTTCTCTTGCTCCCATCCATGGCCCAACCAAAAAGTCCTCACAAATAAATACCGGATACCTCAGTATGTGCCCAGTGGCTGTTCAAGAGTAAGACTGAGACTAATTCCTGACTTTCGTCCCAGTGTATTAAGATTCTTCTACCAAACCCACTCTCTTATCTCTACATAATTCTCTATACAGCCTGGTCCACTTCTTTCTATCTTTTTCACATGAAAATTTTGAATAAAAACAGCTCACTGAGGCACAGGTGGAGAGGTAGTACCCATCAGATTACTATACCCAGGAATGCAGCTATCTTGTACCTCTCATTACAATACACCAACTAATCAATGTTTCCTTAATGGAACATTCATGAAGTAGTTACATTCAGAGTTTTAAGTTTTAAAAAAAAATTGCAACCATTGGTTATATCATAGTAACCTGAATACCTGGGAAGGTAGCAACAAAACATTGAAATATCATGTGAATTCAAACTAACGTGCCTCACCAATAATTTGCATTAAGTTTGAGGATGTTCCATAAACAGAGTAGAAAGTTCTTAGTCAACTGGTTTAGAGCTACCAACGTGGGTAAAACAGAAATGTTATACAGCTTCCGAAGTCACAACTCAGATAATTTTTCTTGCTATTTTAGGAAGTAGCAAATATATTCTATTGTTCCTTCTGTTTTCTAAATGATTCGAACCCCAAGACGCAGGATGACTGAGTGGCTGGTAGACACCCCCACCAACACATACATACACATAATTTTTCAATTGCAGTTGCAGAAATTTTGTGCACAGATTAATGAGATACAGATCCATAGTACTTTATATTTCTCTGGCTTATCTGGATCATCAACTAAAATTCAATTTGGGGCTCATTTGTTTTTAGAAAAATGTTTATTGGCCCATGTAAGTAAAAACTCCATGGTTGTGCTGAGTTGGACACGACAGGCTGCAGGGTCAGATAAACTCTGTGCAGAGGTAGAATGGGAACATGCAGCTCCGGTCCCTGCATCCTCTCAGGCTTAAGACAGTGGAAGAGCTCAAACAGAAGTACCAGCATTAGATCAAATTTATCCGGGTAAGAGTGACTTCGGTTGTCCAGCCAGCGGATGGAATATGCTGGTTGGTTTGGACTGTGTCTGCACATGCTTCAGGGCTGGAACATAGGGCAGCTCCTACTTCCTGGAAAATACACGGGTAGAGGAATGTCGGAGATTCACCACAAGAAAGTTACAATAGGTACCGGAAGCCTGAATAGCACCTCAACTGAGAGCCAATGTCCTGCCCTCACGGAGCTCGCATTCTAGAAAGGGAGCAAGGCGGTGACCAAAACACTTAAGATAATGCCAAACAGTGTTAAGCCCTCTAAAGAAAATGCATAGGATGAAGTGAGACTTACTCGTGCAATAAATCAGACAAGATGGTCAGGAAAAGTCTATCCCAGGAGGAAACTTCTCCATATGGGATGATGTTCCAGTAAGTATGGCTTTGATTTATGTAATTCTTTAGTAAACACAAACAATTTCTTTTCAGGTTATTTAGCCCAAGTGTTTCTTAAGCATTGTTCAGTTTATTGGAGACATTTCATATAGATTTTCAACAGATGCTGGCAAATCTAAATATTTGTTCAATTCTTAAGGTTGTTT
Source organism: Mormoops blainvillei (assembly GCA_004026545.1). Taxonomy (NCBI): domain Eukaryota; kingdom Metazoa; phylum Chordata; class Mammalia; order Chiroptera; family Mormoopidae; genus Mormoops; species Mormoops blainvillei. Next base: position 102,447 of record PVJD01003562.1, read on the forward strand.
ACTGAGGGCAGTATTTTGTACTTTTGGATAATTGCATTTGTTGGCAGATGACCTTGGTTTCTTGCTACCAATTGTCTGATGACCTCAAATTTGTCTGAGATCAGTGCAGTGAGAACACTTTTGTTGTCTTTTCCATTTTAATTCTTTCCTTCATTTGATAATTACCATTGTCTGAAGAATTACAAAAGGAGCCACAGTAAGAAAAGACACATGGAGATATTTTCTAAAACCTAATTTGGGCAACTACGTTAATTATCCCATCAAATGAGCGCTCCCCCTGGGCTGCAGGCAGCATCTTCCCAGACGGGTATCTCTGAGCACAGGACACAGCCCCTTCTTGGGAGGAGATGGGCATTTCAGTGTCAGGAGGTGGCTGAGTTTTCACAGGTCATCTGAGGGCCGTATGGAAAGCAGTTCACAAGTGTTTACACCTCAGTTCCAGAGCACAAGCCCTGTGTGGTTCTGAGTGCCTGACAGCTGCGGAGCCTGAAGCAACACCAGCAAGCAATTTGCTTTAGGAACACTTGACAAACAGGATTGAAAAAAGAAATGGCCTCTACTGATCTCTGGACTTCAGGGAGCCTGTTGACCAGATAGCAATCTGTGTAGCTCACGGTGGTATTTTTCCAGTACCTAGCAGAGTTCCTGGGACAAACTAGACACTTGTATTAGTCTTTGCTTGCCACGGTAATAAATTCCCACAAATTTAGCCATTTAAAATGATGTTGATTATCTCAGAGTTCTGTAGGTCCAAGTTCCGGGGACACCATGACTAAGCTCGAGCCCTCAGCAGAGAGCGTCACAGGCTGAAATCAAGCTGTCTGCAGTACTGTGTTCCTTTCAGGAGGCTGTGGGGATGAAGCCACGTCCAAGTTCACTCGAGTTGTTGGCCAAATTCAGTGCCTTATGATTGTAAGACGGAGTCCCTGCTTGCTGTAAGCTGAGGGCCAAAGCCAGCCTCCTGGAGCCACGTGCAATTCCTGGTTCAGGACCTACTTCATCTTCGAAGTCAGTAATGGTGGGCGGGTCACTTTCACACTTTGAATCTCTCCTGCCTCTTCTCCCACTGCCTTTCTCCTTGACTCTCTGCCTTCCTCTTTCACCTTTGAGGGCCCGGGTGCTTCTACTGGGCCAACCAGGATAGCCCAGGGCCATGTCCCCGCTTTAAGCTTAGCCGATTAGCAACTTTCTTCCATCTGCAAAGTCTCTTTTGCCAGGTAACGCTAATAAATTCACAGGTTCTGTGGGCTCCATCAGGGACATCTTTGAGGGGCCATTATTGGGCAAGCCACTCAATATTTTTAAATAACTGAAATATTTACGTAGGAGCAGAGACCACTAATATCACCTGTGCCACGCAGTCATGTTCCTGAAGAGGGAACCTGGTGAGCGACGACTTGTGTGAACGAAGGAGGGAAGAACTAAACACCATTGCACATCCATTCTGCACCGGGCCTAGAGCTGGGTGCCTTCCCATGAACATCTTCTTTGAACACAAGACTTTGTTTAGCAGGAACATTATCTCTAGGCTGTTAACGAGGACACTGAGACTCCAATTAGTGAAGTGCCCGTCCCACAGCAGGGCCATCTAAGTCCAAATCCAGATGGTTTTCCTATTATGCAGAGTGTCCTCTTGCTTAGACCTGTGGGTCCCATACCCACATGTAGTTCTGGTTTAGTGTGCAAACTCTGCAACAGGACTCTCGGGCTTAAACCCAGGTCTAAAAGTAAATGCTTAACATCTCCGTGCCTCAGTTTCCTCATCTGTTAAAAATAGAATAGCCTTGGCTGGTGCGGCTCAGTGGATTGAATGCCACCTGTGAACCAAAGGGTTGCCGGTTCAATTGCCAGTCAGGGCTCATGCCTGGGGTGTGGGCCAGGTCCCCAGCGGGGGGCAGGATGGGCGGTGTGAGGTGGGCATGTGAGAGGCAACCGCACATTGACATTTCTCTCCCTCCTTTCCCCTCTCTTAAATAAATAAATAAATAAATAAAACCTTTTTTAAAAAAAAGTTCTTTTAAAAAAAAAAACAAAGAATAATTTACCAAATTCACAGAGTCATTATGAGGATTAAATGAATTAATGTAAGCAAAACCCTCAAACAGCACCTGGAATTGCTCCCTGGTGTTAGCCATTATTATGATTATATGTTTAAGCCATTGAATTTCAAATATATTTCTTACCTTTCAATTCATATTTAAAAAAAAAATCTTACCTCTGAATAGGTTTCTTATCTGTGGACATATTTGCATCTTGACTCACACTTTTATTCTTATTCTTCCCCCATAAGCACGATGGGATGATAGAGGAAAGTGATATTGGTGAGATAATACTTTTGAAACGATAATTGTGCCAAAATAATAAGTTAGGAAGAATATGTGTGTGTTTGTCATGGAGACCGGGCTGGGTCAAGGGGAGCAAAACTTCTACTGAACCCCAGAAAGTTCCTCTGGGCTAGCCAGTGTGAGACACAAAGAGGGGGGTGGGCAGTGGAGCCCAGGCAAGGTGACTGGACATAGGAGCAGTACGGATCAGGAGCGGTGTCACCCTCTACGTACCAGCCAGCCTCCATTCTCCAGCATGCCTGTCCCCTGTGTGCAGACTAGCGACTCTATCAGGACAGCAGGAGCATGGCCTGTACTCAGGAGCAATGGGGTTTTGTCCAGAGGTGACCTCGTTTAAAAAGCAGAGCAGATAGTACCCACGGATGATCGAGCAGGAGTGAGTCCGCCCATTACGTAGTCTTGAGTCCTCATTTCCCCGTTTCTTTATTCTTTCTACTCCTGTGACCCCTTCTTCTTTTTGGCAGCAAGATGGCAAGAGCAGGGAAGACCACTGTCAAGCTTATGAGGCCAGGATCCTGGCACTACCCTGGCTGACCACTGTTCTCAATCATTTCACAATTGGCACCAGACACAAATTCTTTCTCGTCTTTGGACATCAGAGAGGAAGAAATCATTACCAATCCGATCTGAATGCCAAGTAATCACCTTTAACATGAAGCAGAAACATGAGTCCCCGGGGAAATGCATTCCTGATTGCTATAACCTAATGAACACCAGAATCGAATCCATATGGAGGCCTTTATTCTTTCACTCACAATGAGGGAGACGTGCTGTATTGAGGGAGCACTAAGAACAGCGTTTAAAGTAAGAGATATGCGAGGAAAAGGAAATATTTCCATGCTGTCAGTAGTGTGTGAACATTTATTTGATCATTCCATTCTGTGATCTGTTCATAGCAACTGTTGGGTCATAGAGCCGTCCAGCCAGCAAGTCTCTTCCATGAATTCTATTTCCCCCGTGGGCCGTTTGCCAAGAAAAACAGATTGAACTTGAACTCCAAGTCTGAAAAGTTTCCCCTTACTGACGAGAGTTAGACCCTAGTCTATTATCCTAAACTAACTGATAGAACAATTCTTTGATGCTATCCTTTGAACAAGCTGTGTAAGCTCAAACTTAGTCAGGACGGGGGAAACTGGCAGATGAGGGCAGGCTCCGAGCTAGCAGCCATCCTCGTTGTTAAGTTCAGACACAGTGCCAACATTTCACACCTTAAGGTTGCAGCAACAAGACCTCCGAACTTCAAAAGGACGGGCAGATATTTCCGAGTTCATTCCTTCATCTCGCACAAGAGCCTAAACAGCCACATGTTACCTTATTTTGTGAGAGAGTTATGATTTACATTCATACATTCCATTTTGCCCGGAATCTGGAAATAATTTCCCCTGTGTATGAATTGAAGGCAAAAAGGGAGGGTGGGGTGGGGACTGCTGTGTTCACACAGAAAACTGTGTTTACATTCCTGTCACTCTGGATACTTCTATCACAGGGTGTGTCTCTTTGTGTTGCAATTATTTATTTAAATCTGGTTGTTTGTCTATTGCTTCCGTTAACTGTGAGAAGTGCTGGATTACCAAGCAGGAAAATGTGCTTGGGTCCTTTGCAAAAAGGGGCAAAAAATATATAACTACATATATATACACATATACACACACACACACATATATATATATATAATTGGTGTTTATCTTAACAAAAGCATTGATGTTATCACCACAGAAAATAAATCAGTCCTTCTTTGGGCTTTCTTACATTTATTATATCATTTAGTGTTGTTTGGATTTGAATTGTATTGTGGGTGAACAATGGCCAATAAGGGCTTTATCTATCACTCCCTGGGAGTTCCTGGAGGAGAGAAAACCTCCCCCACTCACCTTGGCCAAAGATGTCCGAGGCTGGGTCCCGAGCCAGAGCAGCGCCTGGCACAGAGCGTGGGTTCCATTACTTTAGTTAAACAAGTGATTGAATGGAAATTGGTATCCCTACTTCCCAGCACAGTCGACACCTCAATAGCTGCTGATTTATGACAGCAGGGCAAAGCTTCAGTTTTCACATAGAAAATGAGTGAACAGCTAACCAATGGAAGTTTTCATAGATAAATGTATCAGGTGACACACACACGCACACACACGCGCACATGCACACTTTCAGCGACAGCGACCCAGGTCCTCCTGGGGCCTGCGCCTTGCTGCTTTTCTTTACACCGGCGGAATGTTTTGTTTCCTCCTGCATGTGCTCGGTTTGATTATATCAGTGGTCACTAATATTAGATTAAAGAATGGTAGCTGCAGGCTTGGGTCGTTGAAGGTGCCGGTAAGTCGAACTGGTTATGTTCTCGAAGACGGAACGTGAAGTGGGGCGGGGGGTTAGGGCTAGTGGCGGCGTATGGTTAAGTGAGAGGGAGGGTCCTGACCAAACCAAAGAGTGACAAGCAGCAGAGAGAAACGCTAGCCAGCAGCTGTCCCTGGGCAGGTCCGGGAAGGGATGATGGACTTTCCTGACGGAAACAGTTCCAAGAGAACTTGGAAACAGGGACCTAGGAGCGGACAATATTTAGACACACGGGGAAGTGGCCAACGTCTGAGAGTCCAGAATGAAGCTTCGTCACAGGTGGGGCTCAAAGGACCACGAAGAGAATGGAACTTATAGCAGGGACAGGGAGCTGGCAAGAGCCTGGTGGGCGCCCGCCCCGAAGGACCTGGAAGTGCGGCTAGGTTAACGCGGCAGCGACGCAGGCACAAGAGTCATTTACTGGAACCAAAGTCTAAGATGGAAACTACCATGAAGAGAAGGGAAGCCCAAATCAGAACCAAACCAGTGCTGATGTATGCCTTAAATTCAGTCTCCCCGCTCCCGAAAGCAGCCGGGAGCGACAATGACCGGAAGCGGAGACTAAGGCGTCGGCACACCTTCATTCATTTACACATTCGTTTTAAAAACCGCCCACTCTGTGCCAGGCCCTGTGCTAGGCCCCAAGAGCCGGCGGAGATTGCGAGGCATAGCATAGCAGGGCGAGACAGAAGACAACAGCCTTCCCGGGCTTGTGACAGGGAACAGCAGTGATCGGAGGTGCCAGATTGGTAGAGCTGCGACTGTGGAAAGAGGAAAAACGCACGTGGGTCCAAACCACCTTCAGCGTTACACTGTGTTTCCCCGTAACTTAAGTTTCTCCAGTCGCATCTTTAATGGGGGTGAGCTTATGGCAGTAAGTTGTCCCTGCACTCACGATGCTGTTGATTCATCTAAAGACCATCATGGGCGTTAAACTATCAGAACTCAGACAATATCTGTGGTTTTGATCCCCAAACCTTTTCTTCCCCTCTACACCCACCTCCCAATCTCTGTAGTGGTACCCACCAGCCACTCTTAGGACGAGCCAAAAATCTGGGAGTTATCCTTGATTTTCCTCTTTGCCTCATCACTTCTACTCCCCACAGCTGTCCCATCAACACATTCTATGGAAGGGCTACTTCCTAAATATATCCTGAACCCGTTCGCTTCTCCCCATCTCTGCTGACACTCCCTAGCACGAGACACTAATCTCTCTTACCTGTACCACTGCAACAGCCTCCCAATTGGTCTCACTTTGTTTTTACACCTGCTTCTCTCTAAATCCACACTCTGCAGGAGTGATTCTTTCACTTCCTGTCTAAAGACATCCAGGGGCATCCTGGCCCACGTTAAGAGCTTGCTTAAACCTACCCGTTCTTTCGTTCTGGTTCCCAGCCCCCACCCTGTGGCTCGACCCCCCTATTCGCCACATCCCAGCCATACGCCCCTACTTTCTGTTCCACCGCACCAACCCATTCCCACCTCAGGGGATCTGCATCCCTTGATTATCTGCCTGGAATGTTCTCGTCCAATCTTTGCTTGGCGGGCTTCTTCACAGGGCTAAACTCAAACTTCCCCATGTCCGCCCACACCCGCCATCAATGAGTTTTTCCTCCTTCGTTATTAAATTTTAACATGCAATCATAAAAAATAATCCTGTTTATTACTGAGTTTTAAAATCTTTCCTTGTTTTATATGTCATTATAAGAATAGTATCTAATGTTCTCTGGTAAAAAAAATAATCAACCACAACAGTGTCCTAAATGAAACCTTTATCTTAATAGCTGTGGAGTTTAGTGGCCAAAATGGAGGCATTTGAACCGCAGGTGTCTTTCATAGGTAACTTCACAAATCTCTACCTGCTAGAGTTACAGTGGAAGTCAGATCACCAGAAAGTCTGGTAAGTTCCAACAGAACCTATCTGCTAGAACTGTTCATTTTTTGAAAAGCATAACGTTGGAGCGAAATAGAGTAACAGAGCTTGATTTTGCCTAACACTGAGTAGGGCTGTGGCTTGCAACTTTCTGATTAGTATGCAATAGCAAATTAACATTTCAATGCTTAGAGAAAATCACTGAGTTAGATATGCTAGTCCTATAGTCAGGGCCACAGTACAATCAGAGAATGCAGGTTAAATTCTACGGGAACTATTAAAATCGTTTGCAGAGAACATTCCTCTCCTCGTGGCAACCATTCCAGTTTCCTTAAGAAGACCGAACTGTGAACTTCCAGCGAACAAATCCGATCTTGGGTGTCCGAGGCAATAACAGGCACTCTTTATTGGACCAGAAAGCACGCTGGCGCCCTGCGTCCATAATCTCTAACTCTCGCAACCACCGGGAAGGTGAGCCTCATTCTTTATATGAGGAAACTGAGGCTCGAGGGCCACACAGCGGGGCGGAGGAGGAGCCTGCAGCCAAACGCCGGTCTGTCTGGCTCTAACCCTTCTCCACCTCCTTTGCCAGCAGACGGCCTCCGATTTCTTTGACTAACGAAGCTCAAAGAACTGAAGCTCACCTTACTATCTTTGGAACATAAAATGAGCCTGATAATAGGAAGGAAGTGAGACAGGAAAGAGAACAAAAAGTAAAAGGGCAGAGATGGTAATAAAGGAGAAAATTGGCACCAACCCTAATTCTTTGAGGTGGAGAGTGTTTATTGGATTTCTCGCAAAATCCACTTTATCTTCTCAATTCAATCAGATTGATAAACCCTCTGAAGATTTATGCCATGCTGTCTGACCCATCTGGTGACTGTGATCATGTTCAAACATTAAATGGGAGGAAAATAAATGTGCATTCTGTCTGGAATGGCACACACATATGTTCTCAGCCTGACAAGTCACATTCGGCTGAAGAAGAGACACACACACACACATGCACACACACACACTCACACACACAAATGGATCTGCTTAAACAGGAAAGGGCTCAAACCAGTTCCCAAGCAGCTGCTTTATTTTGAGCAAAGCTGCATGTAATACGAGATGGGATTAAATATCTCTTTTTCTGATGAGGAGCCAGACAAATGTTTCCTAGTTTCTAACTTTGTCCCCATGTTGGAGCCCAAAGAGGAACGAAGAGGACCTTCCAAGATATCTCCTGCTGAACATGTCACTCAGGGTTTCTCCTTGCCAGACCTTTAGTAACTGGGGGGAAACGTCTCTAGGTGAATTGCCTAAGAATAAATCACTTCACTCTGCAGAGCATCTGATTCTTTATTAAAGCACCCTGGGCTCCTTGACAAATCCTATTTATTTAATTCTTAGTAAGGTGCTAATATTTACTGTCATTTTTAGTGGAATGCCAAAAAGATTCTCTCTGTGCCTTTCTCTGGCTGAAGGTACTAACTAGCTGGAGGTAAATTCTCCCATTTGCACAAGAGGATCACAAGAAAATTTTGTTTTGAAAGGCACAGATTTGCCTAATAATTCCACATGGAATTCCTACGCATTACTTAAAAAGCAAACTGCCTTTGTGTTCCATTCGCAGATAAGGTACTGGGCCAGGGAGGCAGAAAATGACTTTATTGGATGGTAAATTCTAGGTCTCTGAGACTAAGCCGCACTTCAGCCGGCAAGGGCTCCAAAATCACGTCTCCTTCCTTAGGTATGTTTTAACAGCTGTATTTTTTTTTTAGATGACCGTTGTGTGTGTGTGTGTGTGTGTGTGTGTGTGTGTGTGTGTGTTTTAAATCCCCTTTTTAGTACCAATACATCTGAATGGAAATTGTCTGGTATTTTTTTTCCTTTTTTCTTTTTTATGCATTGTCTTTATTTCATGAGGTAAAGTTCACTTCCTCATTGCAATCCTGGATTTTGATTTGTGAAGTTTTCTGGATCTTCCTGAGGATAAGAAGGTGCCTATGAGGGAGCGGGTTGGTGCCGTGGCCCCATGCAGGGGCCAGTGCTGACTCACTTGCTGCTATGAAAGAAGTCAGAGCGCCAGGTGTGCCTCCCTGCCTCTGCTGTCACTCTCCTCTGTGCTGATCCTCATTTTCTTGCAGCCTGGGCTGCCTCTGAAACTTGGAGGCCTCGCCCCAAGCCAGGCTGCCAGAGTTTACAACCAGTCACATGGAAAGTTCTGGAAATTGACCATTAATCGAGTAAGAGAAGAAATATGAAAAACAACTTCATCATTCAGTCACATGTCAAGTCACTGACATAGGCTTCTGTGGAAGAGGCTCAGGGACCCCTTGAAATAAACTATTTTATCTCCTGACAATGTTCTCAAAGCATGGCCTTTGGGAACCATCTGAGTAAAAATCACTTGCAATGTGTATGGGGGGTGGTACCCAAGGCACGGACTGCAGATTCTAAGTGAGTATTTTCAAACTACAGGTCTCTGCCCATTAGTGGGTCATAAAATAAATTATTGAGTAACAAAAGGTTTTTGTTATTTTCATAAGAAAATAGAATGGGATAGAATAGACATAACAAAACAGAATAGAGAGTACCTTGCGCACAGAAAGAGAAACCTTAATTTGGAAGACAGTGTGTGTGCGTGTGTGCCATTCTATAATGTATTGTGTACTTCTCAGTGCATGCCAAGGTCAAAAAAACATTTGACAAACAGAACAGTTTTTCGGATAGGTCCTGCCTACCCTCATCACCACCATGGCAGGCCCTGAACAGGCAAGTTTCAGATGCAGTTAGGCATGTGTCCTGAGTTAGCCTTGGTTCTGTATTTGCTTGGCATCCGTGTCCCCCATACACAGGACTCGAGTTGACTTTGTTGCCTTAAGCATAGTTAAGGTAAGCTTCTTAGGAATCCACACAGCCACCAGCTGATGGGGTCCCATGACCCCATCACAAGGACATCTCTTCAACTGGACTTCCAATCGGCCCTTGAATTCCGAGCTAGTCCTGGAAACCTGCTCTTAAATTCCAGAGTGCTTGGTGAAAGCCCTGAGAACCTCCCTGACTATTGCTTGGTATGTCTTCCCACGGATGCGACTCCGCCCGTGACCTGGAGTCCTCTGTTCACCCGTCATCTTCCCTCTAGGAGCTGCATCTTTGCTGTTATCCAGACCGTCCCCCCTGGGGGAAACTCTGGCTCGTGCTGCCCTCGGGTGCAGTAGCCTCGGCCTACCTCTCAGCTGGAGCTATGGATCATGGGGCGGAGCTCTGGGAGCTGTCTAGGGGAATGGGTCTCCAAGTGGCCCCAGAAAAGCAGTGTCAGCACCACACGCTGACTTGCTAGAAATGCAAAGGATTGGGCCACCACAGAGCTACTGAATCTGAAACTCCGGGGGCCAGGCCAAGTCATCTGGGTTTTAACAAGCCTTCCAAGTGATTCTGGGGCTTGTGACAGTCTGAGGACCACTGTTTTAGGGCAAAGGGCTGTGTACTAGAAAGTCTCTTGACACCTGATAAGAAAGACAGAACGTCTTTCTTCTATTCCCTCACACAGATTGTGATGGTGTCCAGCTCAAATGAAATGCATTCATGTATTAACTCTTTCAAATGTTATAAAAGAAATATTCCCACTGCAGACTTAGTTCTTATGGTTTTACTCAGCTGAAGTCTGAGAGCATGTAAGTAGACCCAATCAAATAAAAACTAAGAAGATAATCACAGAACTGCTTTGAGGTTTGCAAGTTTCCAGAATACTAAAAACGTTTTCCTTGTTAAATTTCACATGCTAAATTTCCTTTTTGCAGCTTGGACTGTCAGCAAAAGAGATATGAATCTCAAGAGGCATATTTTCTTTTTTTCATGAAAACACAAACCAGTGTTGGGTTTTTGTTTTTTTTTTATGATTTTCTTCCTTTACACTTATAAACTTCAGATAAAACTCCAGACATTAGGTTCCTTATCCTGAATGTGCATGTTTTAGTTTTCCCATCAGCTAGTGCCCTAAGGCCCAGATCAATGTTGAATTTTACAGTAATTCACCTGTAACCACCGTGGACCCTGAAAAAGAAGATACCTACTAAGAGGGGCTTCTGGTGGCTAACTGGGCTCACAGTATTTAAAAAAAGCAAAAACAGACTCAGATCCTAGCAGCCATTACTACACCAGGCCTCTCATGCAGGTTGTACTTCAGAAAGAAGCCTGAACTGAGCGACCAGCCCCTGCACCTGAACTGCGGCCTGCGCTATGTGTCTGCCATCTGAGCCAGCCCTTCTAAAGGAGTCCCTGGAATCCTATTCCAGCCAATAGGACTGAGGTTTTCCCCACTCGACTGGAGCTGCGCAGCTCTGACCAATCAGAGCAGCTCCATTCTGATCAATCAGGCAGTGTCTTTTGGACTAATCAAACTGAGAGGATTTGGAGTCCTCATTTGCGGGAGGATGGACCAATCAGGGATCGGGGGCGGGGACCTCTGTCAGTATAAACCGGCTCCCCTGTGGCACGGGGAGCACACTTGCCATTTCCACAAATGGTTGAGGACTGTGTTTCCTCAAGCACACCAGACCGGACCAGGTCAGGACTGGAGCAGAGAGGCAGACCTGAGCTGAATGGAGCAGGAGAGAGCAGAGGTGCCCGCCTGAAGAGGCATCTGGCCCCAGGGCTGCCTCATAGCCGGGCTATTTTCACAGCCATGCTGTATCATCATAGAGCTGTCTCTCACTGAATGAAGTTTCCGCCTTCACCGCAGCCCAAACTGAGGATTCCTATTGGCACGGAATAGGCGCCAATGGCCACAGGTTGACACCACCTTAAAATGACAGCCTGCCTTAGTGACGAATAAAGTTCCTCAATATTTTTTGGTCTACGTTCCATTTAGGAACTTCTAGTAAAGGGATGACTCCCTATTTATCAGCCTGCTCCTTGTTAACCCTAAGACTTCCAAACCCAAGTGTAGATATACAGACTGCTTTTTACACACTTACACACGTATCTACTATCTCTAGACCAGAAACACCAATCCAGCAGACAGCAGAAATGAATAATCAGCCAATACAAACAAGCAGAGAGTTGGGGCTCAGGTACCTCATGGTCATTTATGCCTGACTAGCTATAATGGACATAATTTTTTCTGGTACATTCAGCACCGCTTCCTCTGGGACATGATCCTCCACCATTCATTCTCTAGAAACCTCCGTAGACCATGCAGTGCAAGTAGAATTGACACCACCTTCCGGCTAAAGAAGTGGCTATGACCTAGGCTATGTCACCCACAGAACTGAGCCCATTTCTCTGGAATGGGCATCTGTCCCAAACTGAGCTGACTGCAATGTTTCCAGGCCTCTTGTCACTAGAAGGAGTTGCTCCTTCTCCATAACTGTGGACTTGAAGGCCACATGCATCAGGAACACCTGGGGCCACTGTGTCACCTCCTGAGGGAAGGATGAGAGGAAGCTAGGCAGAGGGAACTATATCTGAGAGGCCTAGAGCCACCGGTGCCCAAAGTCAAAAGTACCTTTTAGACTCTCCAATTACCTGTCAATCGATTACCCTTTTCACAAAATCTAGTTTGAGCTGGGTTTTCATCATTTGCAATCGAGAGCTTCATACAGTTTGCTGACTATTCCTGTAAATTGGTTTTCTAATCTGCTCGATAAATGGGGAGATCCTTTGCAATGGCCTTTTTCCACACCTATGATTCTAAAACATCTTCTATTCCCCAACTTGGGCAGATTATTTTCTAATACAGTATGCCAATTTATCTACTCCTGAACCAGCTTTCTTTCATTTAAATGAAATCAAATTTGCCCTGCCTAGATTTTCTGTGAAAATTAAGTCAAAATTGACGGGTGCTACGAAGAGAAAGCCTTCCCTTCGGGCCTGATGCAAAACAATTCACTGGTGCTTAGACACTGGAGTCTGCAAGGATGTCTGTGTAAGGTCTGCTGTCATCTCGCCATTGACCTTGTTTTGGAACTGCTGCGTCGGTCCCTTATTTGGTGCTGATGAGAACCAAACAAGAGCACATGCAAAATGCCTTGATAATTTTGCTGGTGTATCTTGAGCAGTTATATCATAACAGCACAAGCATTAGCGGCCCTGATAAACCCTAATGAACACAAGAAAAGGTTTCATGGCTCTATAAACAGTTTTTATATATAAATGTCAGATGAAAGGCAGTGGTATTAAAGATTTACGCCGTGGGGTTGCCTGGAAAACATCACGCAAGCACTGTTGTTCCTTTGGTAATAGATACAGTGGCACTTTCTGTTTGTTTAATCAGGGCCTCTCTTTCCTAGAGCTCTACACTGTCAGGGTTGTCCTTTGTTCTTAGTGTATATGTGTAGAATTTTATTATAGAGAACAGGAACCTTTTTTTTTTTTTAAAGACCAAAGGTAAATAAGAGAAAATGTTCACGAACTATACCTTTAGGTATTAGGAACACCAGTGTTTTCATATATAAAAAAAAGTCCTTGGGCTCTACAGGTCACACCAAATCATCACCCACAGAGCAAGACTTCAGAAGAATTCGTGAATTTATTTTTTTGTCCTAATAGTAGCACTTAATGATTAAATTTTTTTCATGAAGCATTATTAGCACTTGGTAAGATGGAAAAGAAACTATGTTCAGACAAGAATACTACTTAAAAACAGTTCAAAACATCAAAGTTGCCAAACTTGGACTCTAACCCCAAACCCATTTGAGCAGCGCACAGCAAAAACTCAGTTCACCATTTGTTAAAGCAGTTTCTCCACCTCTCAGATGGGAATTCTTGGGAGGGGACTTCAGCTGCCACAGAGAAATGCTATGGAAAGCCAATGAAGAAAATTTACATGCAGAGGAAGGTGCCATGTAAGTATAAGCTATATAATTACAATTTTGCAGATAACTTGGATTTTTATTGTGTTAATATTATTTGTCATTTTCATTATTGTTTTGCCACTGAAAAATGCCAAGTAATGTGTGGGCACTGGTAGCATAAAGTCAATAGCTTTTTCATATGTATATTTCTTTAATCAATTCTAGTGTTATTAACACAATATCTACTCTAGGAATAGAATAATTATACATCGAAAGGAATTTTTCAGATCATCTTTCTTTTCGTGCCATTAAATAGGTCAATTAGTGGACAATATTATTCATTTGTAGAATCTGGCATTATAGAGACCCAAAATATACTATTCTATGGATGGTCTGCTTCTAAAATATATTAGGGTTCAAATATTACAAAACTCTTACAGTGATTATTAGACATTCTTGAAGAAAATGCCCTGACCTTATATTAGAATGTGAACAAATAATCATGTTTAAACATGTAAATGTTTTAACATAAGTTATAATATGTAAAGCAAGTGCCATTTTTTCATGATTCCACAAAGTAAACAGACTTTTTAATCTAAAGGACCAATTAATAATTATAATACTTAGTTCAGTAGGGACTTATAACATCATAACTCATACTCACTGTTTTTACATTTTTGTGATCAATCTGTAGACCTAGGTAAAGTATGAGAAGCTTAATTACATTTGCAGAACAGAAGGTAAATGCTAAATCCCGAATACCGTAAAAGGACAGGCAGAACTGGTGAAGTCGTCAGTCAGTCAGAAGACAGAAACGAAAAGGCTGACTGACAAATAGACAGGCTGACTTTCTCAACTTACGCAGTGAGGACTCAAAGAAATACTACCTAAAAACTGAGGAATCGGAAAGCAGAGAGAGAAGTCTACTATGGTTTGAATGTTCATTTGTTGAAAATTTACTTGTTGAAAACCTAGTGACCAAGTCACATGATGGCATTAGGACATGGGGGCCTTCGGGAGGTGCTTGGGTCATGAGGATGGAACCTCCATGAACAGGATTAGTGGCCTTATGAAAGGGACGCTAGAGAGCTCCTCAGTCTTTCCACCGTGTGAGGGTGCAAGGAGTCAGCCCGCTGCAACCCGAAGAATGCCCTTCCCAGAACTCCACCGTCGGGGCAGACAGATCCTGAACTTCCCGGCCTTCGGAGTGCTGGGAAAGAAATTTCTGTTGTTTAGAAACCACCCCGTCTGTTGCATTTTGTTACAGCAGTCTGAACAGACTAAGACACCGTATCAGCCCAGTGCACAGAGTTACATACGTTATCATACACTAAAGATAGCGTAACTTACAAAGAAGTGTTAAAGGAAAGTGGATGTAAGACAAATCTTTCCCCTGTAAGAACAGAGATCAGTATGGATATATTTGAGGGGAACAAAAAGAGAAGTATAAATGTTATTTTGTGTTACCAGGAAACAGTCATAAAAATAAAGCCGGAAATGATTAATTCCCACTCCTTCCTCATCTTACCTGATCTATGAGCAACATCTGACCAGGTGAAAACTCCCTCCTTGATATCTTACTTCACTCGGCTGCCAGGTCTCAGTGTTCTTCTCCTACTTTACTTGCTCCTTCTCACTCCTTGCTGAATCTTCCTCTCGCTTAAAATGTCAAGGTGCCCCCGGACTGCATTCATCCCCTTGGAAATAGTGACAGTCCCTTGGCATAGGATCATCTGCACATTCTCCTAAGTTAGATTTTGAAAATTGCAATTAATTGTGAAAACTTTTTGCTAATAAATATTTATTAAGAACCTATGATATGCAAGGCACTGTATTATATTCTTGGACAGCACTGTATTATACTCCGTGATGGTGGAAACATTCTGTTTCTGCACTGTTCAGTGTGGTAACCGCTAGCCTCCTATGACTACCGAGTGCCTGAAATGTGGCGAGAGTATAAATGATCAATGAAATTTTTCATTGTATTTCATGTTCATTTTAATAGTCGCATGAGGCTAGTGGATACTATACTGGACAGTGTGTTTCAGTATAGTGTGTCAGCGGTGAAAAGAGATTCAGTGAGAATCCTTGATTTTTGGATCTTCCTTCAACAAAGAAAGGATCCCACTAAGCAAGAAGAAAGTTTTAGAGAACAAGATAAAAAGGTCTTCATCACTACTAAAAGTGGGCCAAGTGCCTTAAACTATATCAAAGATTTTGAAAAGCTGTCCTAATTTTTATTGGTAAGAAATAAAGAAGGGCAAATAAATGTTTTCCATTGTTAAAATTCTGTTTTTTAATAGTATTAGCACATTAATCCTATGTTTAGCTTCATAAATTTTGGTGGTTTGGGAATAGAAAGTTATGAAACTGACTAAAGAAAAACCAAGGCATAATAGACGCGTTTTAGCCAACTTTAATTTTGGTCTTCCTTGTTTTTCAACGTTGTCTCTTCAGTTTCAAAGATCTCACTGGAAGTGTTGTTATTTCATCTGTCTCTAATTCTGAACTTCCTGCTCTGAGTTTGTTTTTTGATATTTATCATATGACTTGTGAAAGTCTCCTCACATCACTGATGTTTGCCTTTTATTATTGTTAACTTTTGTCTGTTCATAATTCACTAATGGCAATAATAATCTCAGCTCATTTCTGGCAGTGAAGGAACATTTCTGACATTTTCTCTAACTTGTATACCACTGCTTCTTTATTGTGCATTGTCTCAGTGCGTATTTTTACATGATACATATCTAGGTTTTAGTTGCTTAGACATTTTGGAGTGTATAAAAAGAGTTCTTTGTTTAGAATTTTTAAGCTGTTTCTCAAATGAATAAATGTCTGCTATTCTTGTATGTTGTTACCTTGCTATCTATTTCATATTCCAACAGCCACACCCACTATTATTTTCAAGACATGCCTTTCTAGACTTAATTGCTTGTAGTGGATTCGGGGCTCGTTGGGACACACCCTTGAGCTTTCTAACATTCAGCTGGAAGGGTGTTCTCATTGCCATTTGACTTCTTTCAAGGGCTTTTTAAAGGTGTTATAGCCCAACCTTTGCTTTTGTTCTTTAAGCCTTGGAGCAAAGCCTGGAAGGGAAGGCCAAGTCTTGCTGGGGCTCCTGAACTGTGCCTGTTGTACAGCGTTCTCAGGTCAGGTCTTTATTTAAGAATCTCCTAGTGGATGGAAAGGTGATATGAGAAACTTTTTTTTTTTTCTAAACTGGCAAGTTCTGGTTCTCTGTCGACCCTCAAAATTCTATCTTAAACCAGCTAGTTATTTTCTGAGCTCATCATATGTAGCTTTAAAAGCCAGCTAATACTTCAACATTCTAATAAAAAACATCTTGCCCAAGTCCACAAGTTCATTGGTTCCATTTCTATCTTCTAGTTTACCACAAAAGATTGTTATACCAAATGCTTCATGGTTATATAACATGAGTCACCATTTCTTCAGGCTTTTATGATAGTTTCTTCGACATTTTTCCAACCTACACCACCACCCAGTCCCACATGTTTTAGGTTTTCCTTGCAGCCAGGACAGCACTTATTAATACAAATTCCTGTATAGGTTTGCTATTGCTACAAAAAAATGTTGCATAACAAACAGCTACAAAATCTCAGTGGTATGCAACCATAAACATTTATTTAGCTCACATATCTGTGGATTGGCTGAGGATCTGCTGATCTAGGCTGGGGCAGCTTGGCTAGGTCCCATATGTCCCTCATCCTCTTCCTGGAACCTGTGGACTAATCTGAGAATGTTCTTCTCATGGCAACAGTGGAATGCAGGAGCCCAAGCCCTACCATGCGAGAGCATTTCCAGTCTCTGTTGAGTCATGCCTGCTAACATCCCATTAGCCAAAGCAAATCACATTCAAAATCCCAAATCAGGGGGTGGGGAAGTACTTTCTGTCCACTAGGAAGCCAAGGACAGTCACATGGCCAAGTCCAGCATCAATGGAGTGAGAGAGTAAACTTCTTCCACGGAAGTGAGAAAAGGGAGGGAATATATCTGACAATAGTTAAATCTAGAAAAGTCTTGCTTCTCCTTTTGATTTCTTTCATAATTCCTACATAAGGTAGGGACCTCTGGGTGTAAGCAACTAAAATCAATCTGGTTAAACTAATCACAGAAGGTCTGAGTCACTCATAAAATCAAAGGAAAATCTGACCTTACAGGCCTCAGGATGGATTAAGGCCAGGAAGGTTCCAAAGATCTAGGTAACAGAAACCCCTAGTCTCTGGGGATTCTGCCATGAAACGAGGAAATGTTTCCCATCCTCAAGTTACTCAGCTAAAGATTCAACTTCTCAAGATAAAGTCTACCTGTAGGACCCTGCTCTGCCCTAGACCAACCAGGAGTCAGGATACTGTCCCACCAAATCTACATATAATGGGATATTTGGTCTGGTTATCAAAGAAAAATCAATGTTTTCTGATCAGATGTAAGAGCTGCACACTGAGAAGGCAAAATCAAGAGAAGGTGCACACCGATTACTGCATGCCAGTCTATCAGAATTGTAAGGATGTTAAACCCATCCAGAGCAATCTATTGTGCTAGCCCACTTGCAAAAGCTTATCCAATAGGAATTTGCATAAAGAACTAAATCTATGTCACTCCAGTAAACAGTGTGCATCAGAGGTCTTAGAATCAGAAGATTTGGGCTGAAATTCCAGGTCTACTGTTTACCACTTACATGACCTTAGGCAAGTCATTTAACGGCAACCTCTTCATTCATAAAACAGGAAAAAACTATCATCTATTCCCGGAGGTTGTTGTGAAGCTCAAATGAACTAACAGGCCCCTATACAAAAGTGCTTTAGAAACTGTGAAGTGACAGCAACTCTGGTCCACTGGCTGTGGTGCCGGTTTAAAATTTCTTACAATGGCCAAGTCTCATAGCCACAACCTCCACATCGGGTGCCTAAATGCTATTTTACCTACAATGCCAGCAGGTTGAAAACCTTTCCTGTTTAAGCCTATCATTTCTTTTTTAAGGAAAGAAGATGCCTTGAAGGTCACGTACCTGAAGACTGCAGAAGGGAAGAGAAATGGTTATTTACTTGCAAATCAGGCAAGCTGGGACACGATGCTTATGAGGCCCCAGTCCGGCGTCTGTTGCTATACGGGCCCGCATTCCACCATCAGGGAAGGTACTGGAGTGGGAAAATGTTCACTGGCCCCGCGAGGCGAAGGCAGAGAAACGAAGAGAGGCAAGGGGACTAAAAAGAGAAAGACATCCTTCTCCGCCCTGAAAACTCACGCTCAGAGCTGCCCAGTGAACAGCGGTGACTATATCTCCACGAGACAGCACAGTATTTAACTCCGTGCTTAGCGCCTCTCCCTCTGGCGTGTGTGCCTGTGGAAGGGGACTGCAGAGGGAATGGAGAGCAGCCCAACAGCCAATCAGCCCTCCCGTGCTAGCGGAGGAGCGGAAACCACGTGCGTGGTTCGGTCACGCAGACACACGGCCTTGCTTTCAACAGCAGCTTACAGTTCACAATAGTGAGGATGACCCCATGGAGGAAAGGTGAGCGCTCTCCAGGCGCCCCCACGGAGACAGCAGGCCTCCTTGGATTCAGCCGGGGAGGGTGCGGAGCACTGGGCCGGGCCTGCCCACGTCGGAGCAGAGAAGCACTCCGTGTTCCTTGGTTACAAACAGTCGCCGTGTGGGGCTCTGCCCTAGTGAGGGACTGCTGCGCCACCACCCAGTCAGGCCCGAGTTCAGGTCTTACTTTTTAGCTAAGCTCTCTTTGTCCTTTGTCTCTTTGGCACTCCTGTAGCCAAGCAATATTTTGACACATTGTTTTATTTGGTTTTGCCTCAGGGAGATCCTTTCTCTTCTCCCATATAAGCAAAAAGTCAGCTCAGTGCCCCTCGCCTCCAGGGAGCCGTTGTGGCAGAAGCTCCTGGCTTTTGGTATTGCCAAGATCTGCACCCCGTGAAGAGATAATGCTAGTGCCTCTGAGGCCAGCAGGTTATCTCTGAGGAAAATATAACAAATCAAGGGTGAAGGATTTCCCCGCCTGAGATAGGAAAGGTCTCCCCAAGCCGCAGGAAGAGGAAGAGTCATGAGAGCAGAGTCCGGAGTGGGCCTCACAACCACAGACATGCACACACATGCAGACATACACAGATGCGCATGTGCACAGAAACACACGTACAGATAGACGCAGACACTCATGGACACAGATACTTAGACATACACAGGACACACACACACGCTTATTCTGCAATATTCCTTGGGCACAGGCTCATGGGTAGTATCCAAGCCCATTTGAACCCTGGGAAGCCTCACTGAAACCTTATGTCCCATAAAACCAACTTCAAACAAAATGAAGACAAATTTAAAGAATTAATAACCCTTCTAGTTTATGCACCTTCTAATAGTTTGCAAAGAAACTTCTTTCCCAACTCTACTGTTCTATGAGTAAACTGTTCTATGTTCTCTTGGGGTAAAACTGGTTATGATATGTTTCAGAGAAAACTTTTAGAACTGGCATATGTCGCCCAGGGACTGGGGGAAAAACCCAGGTGAGAATGGTCATCAGCACCACTCCTGACGCCTGGGTCAAACTGTGGATCGCATGGTTAAAAGAGACCATGTCATTTCTCTCCTGCTGTCCTCAGGACCCTCTCGTACTCGGGCATTTCTCTCCAATGCAATATGCTCACTTTGGCCGACACAGTGCCCCAGGCAAATCTAACAGGCAGTGGGGAGGAGACACACATGGCCGAAGCGTGCTGCAAAGTGCACGCACACTCAGTCGGCATGGCCATTGCTTCCGCACAGCAACAATGAGGTCGGTTTGAGGAGGCTGTCACAAGGCACAGTTAACCTTGGTACCTGTCTGCTGTGACCAGAGTGACCAGAGTCTGCCCTGGACAGTCCTGGTTTTCTACTGTTGAGCCAACACAATCATTAATAGCGCTCCTTTCTGCTTCCATGTGTGTTGCCATTTGGACAACAAATTATCGTCTCTTTTGGCCTGACTGACTCTCCCGTCTGCACAGGCTTCACCGCGTGCCAGTTTTCAGACTGTGCTGGGACCCTCCCACAGAGGGAGAAGAGTGAGGAGCATAGACCTGAGGGTCCGCTGACGAGGGAACTCGTGGGGAAATCAATAGTAGCAATAACACCACCTTAGAGCTCCACCATGATACTTGAGGAGATTTATGGATTTTTTTTTAATTTCTAATTAATTTCTTACGTGAGGCAAATACTGTTGCTATTGCCACATGACAAGTGATGAAGCTTAAATAAAGAAAAGTTAGTTAAAAAATGTCTGACCACCTACTTGATGATGCGCATAGTATGGGTGATTGGGCATAAAAACACCTAAAAAATAAAATGTTCATTCTGTCTTCAAGGCATTTAAAATCTATCATGAGAAAGTACAGGATAATGGGGGGAGAGGGGGGGGAAGAAGTAGTAAATGACAGATACAGGCTAATATTATGCCTACACGTTCAAAGATCTCTCTCAAGGTTACATAATAAATATGTGTCAGAGTTAAAAATAGAGGAAGCAGACAGAAAATAAACATTTATCAAGCACATAGCATGAGCCAGTATGAGCCAGCTTTAGGTCTTATTTCACTTAATTCTCATTAAAAGCTTATAAAGACAATCGGACGTCTTTTACAGATTAAGCAATAGCCCCTGAGAGGTTAAGCAACTCATGCGAGGTCACACAGGGTCCACCCCAGACCTACTAAAACCAAAGCTGTGTTCTCTACCCTGTAAGATTCAAAGTGCCCTCGTTTTCTTTAGCCCAGGACAGAAATTGGCCAATAAATAGGAATTCTATGAGTTTCTAAACTGAGAGGAAATAAATTCAAAATTGTACAAAAGATACAGCAAAAACCAAAAAATTAAAATGAGAGTTAAAAAAAAAAAAAAACCTCAAGAAATGAAAAGACTGCTGTTCCACATTTCCAAAAGCAAATTCCCATGCGGTTGTGTATGATTAGGGAGAAGGAAGGGGGAGGTGGATAAAAATTCATATTGCTCCAAAAGCCCTGTTGAGCTGATCATGCAGAATTCCCCAGGAGCGCCCCCTGCAGTATGCATTCATCTCTGCTTGCTGTTCCGCTAATGCTATTGGCGAAAAATCCCCGAGGGGACGCCGCCATCACTTTGTTGTCGGGAAGCGAATTGCTGAGAGGCGGATGAAAGCTTCAAAGCATTCAAAACACAAATGATTTTGCCCTGCTATCGATTTGACTCGCCCCCAGTTTATCAAACACTTTAAAGTTACAAAGCAAGGTGCTGGAAGGAGGAGGCGGAACCTATAGGGAAAGAGGTAAGTCACGCATCCTGACCTCGAGTACATTGCAATCCAGTAGGAAAGGAAGACACGTGTATTTACAAGATTACAAGTCATAATGTGATGAGTCACAGTAAAGTGAAAACAAAGAGCTAGGGAGACTCTAGTGTCAAGTGACAGTTACCTCTGATCGCCCTTCCTCTCCTACAGGCGAGTTTCAATGACCCTATTGTTAAAAAAGGCCTCATGCAACCACCGCCTGCTATGACTTACATGTGGAATCGCCAAAGTTATAGAAACAGAGTAGAAAAGTGGTTGTCAGTGGCTGGCTGGGGAGGGGGGTAGAATAGGGAGAGGTCAGCACAAACTTTCAGTTATAAGATGTATAGGGTCTAAGGATCCAAAATGTCTAACATGGTGACTACAACTGATAACACTGCTGTGTAATTGAAATGTGCTAGCAGAGTAGAACTTACATGTCCTCACACACAAAAAAGGTAAATATGTGAGGTGGTAGATGCGTTAATTAATTCAATGAGGGAAATCACCGTGGTGTACCCTTTAAACATCTTACTTTTTATTTGCCAATTATAGTTCAATAAATCTGTAAAAAAAAAAAGTGGGCTCATAACATCTTCCACAACATCCTCACTGGTTCATGAGAACACCACAATTTTTAAAAAGTAAAACTGTTGGAAAAGTGCTTTGAAAACACTATTTTAGTGTAACTAATGAAAGGCATCATTCGAAAGGGAAAACAAGGCCCCATTGAACCATTTAGTGCAAATCCACACTGCTCAGCTAGAACACTTCTGGGTCAGGCAGATACGTGTGCACCTGAAGAGAACTGACTGAAGGCGTAACTTTGATTCCCCTGCACCTCCTGTGTCTGCAGCCTCCCTGCCTGGTCTCCGATCTGGTATCTGCTTCAAGCCCAGCCCAGGCCCCCCCTGCTGCTCAGGCTCAGCCGCCTCTGGTGATCTCATGTAGCCTCCCGGCTGCAATTCTCTGTTGACCCAAAGTTAAGCCTCCAGCTCAGACATCTCTGAGCTCCAGACCCATCTATCTGCCTGCCTAGGGGAGATTTCCACTTGGACAGCTGTAGAGTCTGTCTAAAGGAACTCACTGGCGTCCTTCTCTTCCAAAGAACAGCTCTGCTCTCCTCATCCCTGTTCTCGGTGACTCCCCGTTGTCATCTACTCAGCCAGAACCTAGTTATCTGCTGGCACGTCCTCCCCCTCCTCCCTCTATCCAGCACTCCATCCCTCACTCCACTTACTTAGGCTACAACATAAGAGGGAAGGAAACTGGAGGATAAACTTACACACTTAGTTGTCATGTTCCCGCATGGTTGGCTGTTGTTCATTTCTGATCTATATAGTCAGCTGATCTCTTTTCTCTTTGTAAAGAGAACAAAGGGAGTTGGAATCTATATAGATAAGCATTTTCCTAACTGGGCTTGTTATTTCCAAGAACTTTGAATAGAAGTTTTCTTTAAAAAAAAAAGTGGAGTTGATTCCAACATTGGCAAGATTGTGTATTGACTTGTTTTGCAGACCGTCCCTCTTCACCCCAGCCCCCTGGGTTTGGGTTTCTAGGTAAATGTTACTCAGCGATGAGATTTCACTCTGACCCCAAGAAATGAAGGCGATGATTCCATCTGGTTATAACACAGTGACAGTATGACGTGTGCACAGATGTGATGTTTGAATTGAAGAGGGTGATTTGGTTTTGGTTTTTGTTGACATTTGCCTTGCTTGGTGTTTGCTATACCTACATGCACACACACGCACCCTAGCTTGTCTAAGCCCGGCTATTTCCACGGGGAGCCCTGCCTCTACCAGTTAGCTCTGCCAAAAGGATACGGTGCGTGGCCCTTTCCCAGAGGTAGCCTGATGTCCCCTTACTGAGGTCAGGGAGGCTGGAGGCAGCCACAGAGCTTGCTGTGGTCTCGCCCATGCATGGTGAGGCTACACTCTCTGAGAAAGGCCCACTCAGTGAAAGGGAAAGCTCCTGCCCGTAGCGCCCTCTGTGGAACTGGAGAGCAGTACTTAGCCAGACGAAAGCACAAGTTGACCACCACATTCTGAGCCTCTTTGCACAGCCACAGTACACAGCCGCCCAGTTACATCTCTGAGAAGTCCTCTAACTGAGAACCTGCTTGCTTTGCTCTAACGCAGTTACCCAAACTATTGTGAACATGGGACGTTTTTTGGCAACCCACCTTTTTGGGGTATGTACAAAACCCCCCGGAGGATATGGAATAAGCTTCGGGCTGGATTTTCCAGGTGAGCCCATGGGAATTTCAGCTTTCTGTTGTCAGAGCAGGTGAGCCAGATACCCTTCACCGATGTCGCTTTTCATGAAGAGACCTGTGTGTCAGCTGGTCTGGGGCTGAAGATGCAGGTAGAGCTGGTGCAGGAGAACCTGAAAAAAGGAACGGAGCTGGTCTAGACTCTGCCTCCAGCTGCACCCCAACCTCCCCAGCCACATTCCATGGCCTCTGGCTTGAGCCTCTAGAGGGGAAGCTGGGGAAGCTCAGGAGACGGGGCACAGAGACTGTTAGACCAGGGGTGTCCAAACTGTCAGCATCTCTGGGCCACACTAGAAAAAGAAGAGTTGTCTTGGGCCACACATTAAATATACTGAGACATGTAATCATAAAAAAGTCTCATAATATTTTAAGTAAATTTATGACTTTGTGTTGGGCCGCATTCGTAGCCATCCTGGGCCACATCTGGCCTGTGGACTGCGGGTTGGACACCGAGGGGGATGCCCAGGGCCCAGAGCCACTCTGAGTTCAGGAGAGAAGCATTCTTGCCACACTGTCCTCACACCCTGTTTCCTGCCCCAAACTGCATCATCAGCTTTGGCCCCCGAGCCCAGTGAGAGGGCAGCTTCAGCTGAGATGCCGGCAGAGGGCCCAGTCAGGGTATACACAGGGGAAGGATGATCCTGGCTTATCACGGAGCACAGGATGGACGCCACAAGGTGGGAGACCCTTAACAATTGTCGACATAGGAAACATCCAAACCTGTAGAGGATTTTTATGAGTTTATTTGAGTTAAACTGATCACAGTTACCAGGAAGCCAGATCTCAGTGGGTTGAGAAAATGCTCCAAGGAATGACAGTTTTACGGCTTATTTTATACATCAGAATCAAAGGAGGAGACTTAAGGAGGGTTATGTGACATGCATTGACGGTGGGTCAGGGAGACGGGAGAAAGCAAAGCACGGAAATCTCTCATGTTGGATAAAAAGCCAAACGGAGCGACAAATCCTTCTTTTACATTGGGGAGTACAGGATGGTTAATAATTAACACGTACAGCACATAGAGATGGTATTCAGGGAACAAGAGAACAATGAGGGTTTCTATGGCTTCGTGTCCTGAGAGGCCTGGTAAAGGACATGACTCTGACATTTCAAAGGTGTGTTGTCTTAGACTCACAAAGACGACAGACACGTTCACTTGAGGTAAAGGTTGACCTTTGTCAAGGAAGGTACAGGCCTTGGACGTGACTACCTACCATGAATTGCTTTTAGTTGGGAAGTTTTAATTTCACACCATCCTGTGTGGTTACTTTAGGTCTCTGAGTGTGTAAGGCCCACCAGGCAGGCCTCCCTTGAGCTTGTCAGGTTGAGTATGTGGTCCCTTTTCTGTCCACACAGTGATAGGGAAGACTCTTCGGGGTGCAGTTGGAGATTAAGTTTCTCTAGGAGCAGCCAGTGATAGAAGCGCTGTCACTTGAACCTTACTGTGCCTAATTCCAGCCAGAGCTGGGGCTCCCAGGCGTCCAGATTCAATTCCCTCTGTATATTAAGAAGCCTTCTTGTTCCCTCCTTTCTCTTTTTCTTCAGGCCACGTTTTCCCCACCTGCCCAGTCTCCGAGATCAAAGAAGGAGGTGACGGGCAGACAGGGCCTTTCATTTGACTCAGTGGGGGGCTCATGTCAAGCCCCACCCCCCCCACCCCCCCACCCCCGCGGTTGGGTTAATGGGACCATAAAACAAATGGTCAGACTTGAGTTGGGGGCGTTGCTGCTAGTAAAGGGAGTTCCCTTTGTCTTAAATCACCCAGCATTGTTTACTGCAGAAGGCAGACGGAGGTTAACCTGAGATACAGACAGAAATCGCTGCGTCCCTGCGTGTCTTGGCTGAGCCCAACTTTTACATTGTAAGCACTACAAGTACCGAGTGGCCTGCCTGGCTTGAAGCCAAACAGTAATGTTTCCTTTTGCTGTTGTTGAGAGAGGCATTCAGGAAAACAATTGAGCGCAATCAGGGCCTTCCTCTTCCTGTGACCCAGCCAGCAAACCTCCAGTGAGTCACCCCGCTGAGCGGCGAGCTTCCTTCTCCGTCAAAGGCTCTGGGAGGCAGCTGCAGGCAGCCTACTGCACTGCGAAAGCTCCCCTGGACCCACATTTTCAGCATCCATTTCCCCAGCCTGTCCGGGCACCACAAGACCCCCCTCTAACCAGATGCGGGAAAATATCGTCAGAGAACATATTTTGGTTGGGAAAGGCCCTGGCTCTGCGCTTCCCTCTGGCCAGGACGTCAGTTTTGCAAGGGAAGGCCCACCGGGGCTTGATCTAAGAAGGTTCAGATTGCCTGCATTTTATGGCCTTTTCACTACGTGGGGCAGACGCGCTGTGTGTCGACAACACCTGTTTGACTAACTGAGGCACAGCAGCCAGTTGGGGCTGCCTGTGAAGGGTGAGTGGCTGATGGAGCTCAAATGAAATAATTTAAACTATGCATAAATTTAATTAGAATGAGACACGGAAGAGACCACACCTAACTATGGGTTCCAAAATTTTCATTTTTCAAACAATGCCACTGAAATACTAAGAGTTGCACCGATGTGTCCTATATGCATGAACAGAAACCTGGAGAGACTATGGTGGTCAACGGCTGGTTGGAAGTCGTAAGGACATCTCTCTTTCTCTCTCTCTCTCATTTTCTCTATCATTCTCTCTCCGTCTCTCCCTCTCTCTCCCCCAACCTCTAGGATTTTGATAAAATATTCTGCCATGAATTAATCTAAAGTCTAAGAGACCCTCCAGAGTAGGACCCAACAGAGATGGCAAACTTGACACCATTTCCCATACTCTGTCCCACAAGTCAATACTCAGTGTCACTTAACCAAAAAAAGTTAAACCAATTGATATTAAATTTTGAAGGGTCACAGGACGCGCTGCCCCAGAATATGCCACTCTGGTATAAGGGTGACTCTGAGTTGTAGGAACATGAAAACAGCAAATGCAGGGAGAGGTTTTCTCTGAGCTCCCCTTATCTGCTTCGAGACAGAGCCTCCAAAGGGAACTCTGTTGATGTGAATCCCCTCCCCGGTGTTTCATCAGCCAGGGCACATTGACTCTTGTCACAGAAGAAGAGACAAGAATTTGACACCACACACATACAGACCTTGTCACAAACTGTCATATTTTCCATCTGTTCTTCTAATAGTCCATTCACCTTTCCTAAAAAACATTTTCTCTCCCCTAAAAGACCTCAAACCCCCCCTCCCTTTTTCCTATTAAGATGGTATTTAAGCCTGAATTCTAAGACATGTCTTTGTGTTACATATTATTTGCTTGTATAGCTCCCACGTATACATGAGATCTACATGTTAATAAACTCGTTTGCTTTTCTCTTGTTCATCTACCTTTTATTACAGGGGTCTCAGCTAAAAATTCCACGAGGGTTACCACTAGCTACTCACGTTTTGATAAAATAAGATTGGAAAAGTGATTGAGCACTTTGTTTAACACTGTATAGTACTTAGAAATCATTATGAGTTTTGAGTCTAACAAAACTGTGTTTGGGCCCCAGCTCTTCTGTTTTCTAGTTTTACCCTTTAGATAAGTCATTTGGTTTCCTTGTGCCCCCGTTTCCTCATCTGGAAATGGGGATAATAATAGTGCCGACCTCAGAGGGCTGTTGTGAGGATTAAAAGAGATGCCCAATGTAGATCATTTTAGTTAATGATCTATATTGTTAGTCAACAAATGCAATGCTCGGTAAGTGCAGTTACTACTACTGCTAGTAATAACCATCTAACTTAATAGTCATTGGATTAATTTTTTTCGTGAGATGTTTAATGAACTAGGTTTGTCTGAAGCATAATGTCAACCCTTAGGGAGGGACAGCCTCTATCTTCTGCCAAAATAAAACTAGACTTCTAAAGGGAAGGTGTTTTTGATAAAGGATGAAGTGATTTGTCGGCTGAAAAGTGGCATCCTTTCTTCAATTATAATAGAAAATATTCCAGAAATGTGCAAGTTGCAGGTGGATAGACACTAGATTTTTTCCAACAAATGTGTTAATCGATTCGAATAACACATAGGCCCTAGAAATTCCCAAGTTTAGTCTGCCAGACTCTTCAACTAAACCAATCAGGTAAATGAAAATATTCATTTGTGTGACACCCAACTATCTGCCAGATTTGCACAGTTCCAGGATGAGGCTTCTAATTAGAGGAAACTCGGGGATATACTGTTCTTTCACTCAATGTGATGCAATCTAGAAAAAAGTTGTTCAGCCAAACCCATTCAAAAGTCCACTCTTCTAGGTCAGGTGTCCACCACTTGCATGTGCCGAAAGTCAGTAAGAAAACTCACAGTAAGCTGCACTCCTCTGAAGACTCTAGGGAGCACATTAGGTGAGGGCACCTCTCACTCCTGAGTAACAACCTCCGTCCCTCAGAGAGACTCAGCCTTGACTGCAACAGTTTCATGAAAGAAAACATTTCCACAAAGCCAATAAAACCCAACCTTTAGCAAGATTTGGGCTGTGTGACCAGCAAATTTACGACGATTCTGGTTAATATACCCAACATTTTTACCAATAGTCTTCTTGGTAGGCACAGTTCATTTTCAGCTCAGTCAGGTCTTTTGGAAACTGAACCACAGGAACAGCACAGATGCTGAATCAATCAGATACATCCTGTGGTTTGCACTTCAAAGGCAGCCACAAATTCTTAAGGTATGATTCATAGTCATCAAAATCTCTGAATCTCCTCTGAAATTGTTCTTTCACTTCCACTAAATAGCTCTGCAATTCTTCAAATCTGTGACCCCACTGAGGTCAAGGAAATTCAGCAGTAGGTTATAAATGCAGGAGGAAATGAGTGTATTTATCACCTGCTCGGCCGCTTGGCCAGCTAGAGCCCACAGTTACTTGAACGAGAGCATGAAGGAAGCCAGGGACCATTCCTTCACAAATCATGTAGGGGCCCATGGGAGAGCTACTTCAACAGATATTCAAAGCCCACTGTCTCATGTCATCCAGGCTTCTGTGCCGAAATGGGAAGATCCTACCAAACTACCAAACTTTATTCTCTACGTGTAGGCTCATTATGAGAGTTTAGGAGCTATGCTAGATTGGAGAATGCTAGGGAGAAGAAACCTGTGTCATCCTGCCAGCAGAAATATCCTATTAATTCTTTACTCCAAAAAGGGAGTCACAAAAATGCTCAGGGAGCTTATATCAGAAATTCCACTTCAAGCGTAAAATAACTTCATCCGTTAGCTTTTACTGCGTAACAAACCACCACAGAATTTAGTGGCTTAAAACAATGGTCGTTTATTTAGCTGACAATTCTTTAGGTCTCAACTGAGCTACATCATGCATTTGTGGTTATCTGGTAGGCCATTCATGGCAAATGGGACTGGAAAGATCTCAGCTGTGATGGCCCCTCTCTATTCCATGTTCTCTCATCCTCCAGTGGGCTAGCCCCGGCTTACCTATACACTATCTGGACAGGGTTCTAAGAGAAACTGCGGTAGTGTTCGAGGCCTCCTGGAGCCTGCACCCCGAGCCAGCTCAGCCACTTTCACTGCACTGCATTGCCAAAGCCAGTTTCAAGGCCAACCTAGGTTCAAGAAGTGGGGCGATAAACCCCACGCATCGATGAAAGGAGCTGCAAAGTCAAATTATGGGCATGAAGAACTGTGGTCATCTTTGCGAGCTGCCAAAAAACCTCTCAGACGCGTGCTCCTTAATGCCGCGCTCACTGAGCCCAGCAGGACAGGGCACCAGCCTGGATGGAGTGTGGCACAGGACCAACCATGGAACCCCATAGAAACTTCATTTCTGTTGAGCTCGTAGAACACCGTGAGGACCAGATGCAATGACTAATGACCCCCTACCCTAGTACAGACCAATCAGTAGAGACCACAACCCTGACCATGACCTCTAACTCCCTTACTCACTGTGATTAACGATTTTTCCCCTATATAACCCATCCCCTGGAAGCTATCAGAGAGCCAGGTCTTTGGACATTAGCTTCCCGTGAATCCGGGCGTAGGCTACTCCCTAGAAATAAACCCTCACTTTCTTTGCAGCAAGCTCCTGTTTGCACCTTATAGGGCTTTGATGCACACAAATAGACCCCTTTCACCCAGTAACAATCAGCGTTCAGCAACATGGATGCCTGGTGCTCCTTGTAGCAACCCATCCCACCATTTGAGGGTACATCTCAGTTACATCTGAGATAGCAGATCGTCCTCTTGGACGTATGAGTAGGAGACAGCTAAGCAGCTGTCTGAGGTAACTCTATCTGCAGTAAGGCCCGATCTTATGCCTTTGGGCAAAAAAATTGGAAGTAAAAGTTTGAAGAAAAGCACATTGGAACATCCCATACTAAGAGAGCCAGAGGAAAACCCCAGGGGTCCTGGGACAATTTTTTAAATGTATCTTTTCCTTAAAAATTTAAAGCAGTCTGGGTAATTGGAGGTTTAGGCATTTTCTGAGCCTTAATGATCACCTATCTGAAAAGTTCTGGAGAAGGTGAGTTTGTAAAATGCCCTTCCACTGGGCACTTGAGAACTGGAGACATTGCTTAGGCACAAATGGAACCTGACATGAGCTAAACAAATATCAGAGCGGACAAGGCTTTTTTTCAGATCACTGCTTACATGTAGCTAATTCCACTCAAATTAGCTTTCAAAACAAAGGAAGGAAAAAACCCCACCACACTTATTAAATACCCACCCAACTTTGTGCTTGACATTTTAAATCACTCTTCTCTTAATTCTCACCGGATTTGGTATTAGTGTTTATTAACCTCCCCGTAATGACGAGGAGACGGACGGTCCGAGTGACCGCACCCCCAGCTAGTGAGGTCAGCGCAGGATTCAAACCCGGTTCACGCCAAGGGACCTATGCTTTCTCCTTCTAATTCTGCAGTCTTCTGTTTAAATGAGTATAGGTTATTTTTATAATTTAAAAAAGGGTTCTGTTTTAAAAATTAAAGGTGTCAATCTTCCCACTTTGACTCAAAAACAAAATTTAATCCAATGCGCAAAAATTCAATCAATGCTATTTAAATCTTTGTGAAGCTAATTAGCCTCCAAGTTTAATTCTTTTTTTCTTTTACTGATTCTAGAGGGAGGGGGAGGAAGGGAAACATCAGTATGAAAGAGAAACATCAATTGGTCGCCTCTTGTATGAGCCCCGACCAGGGACTGAACCTGCAATCCAGGCATGTGCCCTGACTAGGAATCGAGCCTGTGACCTTTCAGTTTGCAGGACGGCACCCAACCAACTGTGTCACACTGTCCATGGCTAATCACAGAGTTCAAATTCTCATTACTTCTCGGATAGGGGCCAGAGAATAACTCCTTCTCATTTCATAGGCTGCTTCTTCTGCTTCTCCATAGTACAGCCCCAGAGGGCAGAGACCATGTCTTACCTATTTATCCTGGATTGCATATTAAATTTGGAGCTTAGTGCACACAGGACGCCAGCAGATTCGTGAGTGCTCCGTAACTACCTGTGACTGGGTGTCTTCTTGTGCAGCCTGGTACTCTAAAACTTACAAACAACTTCCCCCCCTCCCCATCTTACTGCTGGAGATTAGGACAACTCCATGTCTGAATTAGAGCTGACGACGATTAGTGCCACTTTATAGATAAGAAAACTGAAACTCAGAATAAGTTGAGTAATCTCTTCAGTCACAGGGCTAGTCATGTCGCCTCTTAGATTTGACCACAACCAGATTTCTTGAGCACAAAAAAGTTTTATTTTTCCCCCCACTACAAACACTCCGTCATTAGGAATATCAATTTTTGTCAGTGTTTGGTCAAACTATGTCCCCTATTTAAATAAAATGCTGAGATGAACAGATGTGGATAACAACCTATCAGTTAGAGTTTGAGGTTCCAGGTTTATCAAACACATGGACCATCTTCTGAACTAGGCCAGCAGTTGTTAACCATGAGGCTGGGTCGCCATGGTGTGGAGGTGCCTGAGACCGGTCTGTGAAAAAGGAGGGCCATTGCAGCCCACGAAGCTTCCAGACAGGGCAGCCATGACCAGAACACAGTGGGGAACCAGTGACCTAGGATGAGCATTCAGATGCCAAAACCAACAAACCAAGTCCAGGACAGTAAACATCGGACCTGCCTGGTTAGCTACGTGTTGACAGCGCCTTTTGTGGAGATGTTTGTACGTAGACTATGAATTGGATAATTTTTAAGAAAAACATTTATGTGCTTAAATAACACTGGGTTTCGAGACCTACATCTATAGTGCAAGTAACGCAAGACGAAAAAAAAGAGAAGTGTGACTCCGTGGGTGTGTGTCTTACAATGCGATGTTAATTGCAATTAAAATGCTGAAAGGGGTTTGTTTTCAATTGTGCTACCCCGCTGTACGAAAAGCAACACATTTTATTCTCAACTACCCGTGGTCTTATTTGCTCTCCACAAGTATTTGAAGGGCGTGACTAAGCCAAGTTTTGCATTACTCAACACTTTTTAGCAATATCTCTTAAACTTTTTTTTTTTTAATGCAGTCTAACCCCTGGTTATAACCTCTGGGCAACTGGACACTATGCAGAAAGGGCCTTTTGCTTTATGGCCTGCTATTAGAACCTGTCACCTGAAAGTCATGGGATGTGTGGCTGACTTGACGCAAAGAAGGATTTCGGGTTGGGTCGGCAACATAGCCCAGGGAGTGGAGGCCGCCCAAGCTCCCCCTTAAGGCTAGCAAGGGCCCTGAGAACACTGGGTGGACACCTGTGACAATGGCTGGAGCTCACTCCAAAACCAACATCTACGAAAAGAAACTTCTCTTCCATCTCCCCTCCACATCAGCAGACCCGTGTGTCTTCCTCTTCCCTCTGGCTTCTCCTAGAAAAGAATCTAACCTCCAAAAAATGAGGGAGATGGCATGGCTGTTGTTGTCCATTAAAAGTCAGGTGCATTCATCTGGCGATGTAAGCACCTCCTGGAGAGCTCGGAGAGGTAGAAACAGAGAGTGGGCGGCCACTGGCGGGTACAATGGTCCCTTTGCAGGCACTGCTGCATCGAGGTACAGGCAGATTGTCTGTCCTTACCTGTGCACTGTCTTCAGACTTCCAAATCATTAAGTTACACCTAAACTGGAGTATCTCTCAAGTATCTATGTCCCCAGTTCCCCCACATCAGCCTCAGAATTAATTATCATCACAAAACAGAACTGGCTGTGTTTCCTTGATTGTCACTTCCCCTGACAGCATTTCCAGCCCAGCCTCCCTCCAAGTCCCACCTGCACATCAGTAGGAGTGTCCCCAAAGCTGACTGCATGTGCCTGTGTCAGAGACAAGCTACTCAGTCCTACGCGGGTACAGCCACCTGCCACCAGCTCTCGGTGGGGTCTCCCCGAGTCATGTGGCTCTCTGAGAGTGCCTCGCGGCCAGCCCTAGCAAAACCCTGCCTTCCCTGACAAAGCAGGTATTTTCTGAGGTGTTCTTGAAGCTGTCGGTTGGGCTCCAGCCATCTCCTTATGTCCTCCACCCCTGTACTCCTTCCCAGGCCCCTCTCTGCAGGCAGAGGTGTTTGCCAGGGGCTGGAGGCCCTGGGCTGCATCATTTTATTTTATATTTATTTTATTTACTTATTTATGTATTCATGTATTTATTATTTACTACATGATTTATTAGAGAGAGAAATTTGTTTTAAGAAACTGACTCACAAAATTATCTAAACTGACAAGCTCAAAGTCTCTGCAGGGCAGGCCCATCAGCTTGGAGACCAGGAGAGATTTGGTTTGCAGCTCAAGTCCAAAGACAGTCTGCTGGCAGAATTCCCTGATTGTTGGGGAGAAGGGGAGCCTGTCATTTTTCTCTTAAGACCCCCAGCTGATTGAATGAGCCCCACCCACATTATGGAAGGTAATATACTTTACTTCATGTCTACTGATTCAGATGCTAATCTCTTTCAGGTCGATGACTATTTTAAAATTAAACACAACTATTTTACTGGTTAAAAACGATGTTAAGTTCATCTAAAAATACTTTTGCAGAAACACCTGGGATAGCTGGACCAAACACGCAGGCACCATGGCCCCGCCCGTAGAACACGTGCCATGAACCATGACCACACCCTTCCCCTCTGCTGTTTCACTCTCTGCTAGCCCTCCTTGGCATTCCCCACTCCTGCTGGTGCCCCCACAGCTCTAAACCGGTGGTCTCAACAGCCTGGACACATGCAACAATCTGCGGGAACATTTTTGGCTGTCACAGCGAGTGGGGACCGCCGGCACCTACTGGGTGGAGGCCAGGGATGCTGCAAAACATCCTCCAGTCCCAATGACAATAACAGCACTGAGGCTGAGAAACCCCGCTCCGAGTGACTAGTTCACTTCCTTTCTCTGTCCCCTTGCTCATTCTGCTGCAGTTGCTCTGGTCCCCTTTTCGGATGTAGGACATGGAGGCCTGTCCTTGCTTGGGGCCCCTGCAACTGTCATTCCCATTAGTCAAAATCCCCTGCCCCTTGCATGGCTGGGTCCTTGTCCTCTTTCAGGTTTCAAGAAATTCCTCCCCCTCAGGTCCCTAATCCCTCTCGGTTTCATTAATCTGATTATTTCTTTATCACCAGGTGATATTTACTTAGTTGAGGTGGGAGGGAGGATGTTTACCACCCCGTCCATTGAAAGTAAACTAAGGCAGGTAGCTGTCACCAAACCTCTGTGACATGTGCCAGAGCTGTCACAACGTAAGCGCTCAACAAGCGCCAGGTGCATCAAGGAAACAAGGAATGTCTTGGACATTTTTGGTGAAAGTAGTTCTCCCAAGTTTTTTTGGCTTTACGCCGACCACCACCTCAGATGTCAGATGTGCATTTATAAGACCTGTTGCCACAACAGCTATTTCCATAGACTGACCCTGCTCCAAAACACTGGGTCACTTTCTATTGAATCTAGAATGTGAGCCCAGATCTTTTCTCAAGGGCACGTTTCTTCCAGGACATCACTCGGTCCCCCTCATGAGAAGATGTCTGAGCTCAACCCCATCAGCATTCCTAACATGCAAACGTCATCAGCTTACAGTCAAAGTGGGACCCCTGCTGTGGAAACACAACCTGGGTGGGGTCCTTTAGAGCTACTTGCCACACACACACACAAATATGCATTCGCATGAGAATAATTAATAGATATCATTAAAACAGTTCACTTTAAAAATACAACCAACCGTGCTATGTAAAACGCTCCTCTCAGAAATAGGGTGAGCGTCATCTAGCCACAGCCAGCTGGGTCTGTACCCCAACCTGTCTATCCCGATTTCCCCCCCATCCCTTTTCCTTTTCTGTTACATTCTGCCGTGTTCTTAGGGTGGCGGCCAAGAACTTACAGCTGCCGCCAAAGTGACTCAGTGTGTGATTATTACTGTTTATTTCTGTCCTCTGCTCTTTTCCCTGTTCGTCTTGAAAAACGCCATTTCTCACTGCTTCCTCACGCCATGTGGACCGCTCTCCGAGCCCCTGGGAATGTTCTCTGGGCTTCACGCTTCTTCACTGGGTCCCTCCGTGCTCAGTTCTGCCCACGTGGTCGCTTCACAGGGCTGCCACCCCGACAGTGACCCCACCTCTGCCATTTTTAAATCTGCCTTCCATCCCCTTCTTGACTTAATGTCTGTCAAGTGGGCAGGGCCATTACTTCCCTCCTCATACCCACCACTTAGAGAGATGGGACCACCGGGAAGATCTCCCTAATGGGAGGCAGCTCTGAGCCGTCCACTTCCTCTACCTCTGCAGGTGCAAAACCGTCAGACGCGCTGCCTGTGTTTTCCTTCTTCACAGCATGTGGCGACCCTGACCCGCCGGGTTCACTGGCACAGTAGAAGCAGTACCAAGGGTGGGTGGTGGCAGCCCCGGCTTCCCGTGATACTCGTAAAAGTGAGGGGGGTGGGGCAGAAGAACCCTCTGCAGGGCCCCTCAACACATATAGGAAAGAGTAGAATCTGCCCAGTTTAATCTTGGATCATTTTATTACCAAATAATCTCAAAGTTGAAAGAGACCATGGAAGCCATCTACCCGTTTCTCACACTGTACGAAGGAGACAACCGAGGCCCAGAAAGGGTTAGTGGCACGCCGGGGGCCACAGGTAAATTACAGTAAAGCCAAGTTTGGAAGGAGATGCGACTGTAGGTCCTGCAACGACTTCCAAGGTATCTTTTTTTCTTTTCCTGCCCCACCTCTCTTCACTTCATAAGCTAGCCTGCCCCCATTACGGGGGTTTCTGGTGGGGATCGAGTATCTCAGCCACCTTCCCCCATTGGCTGGAACCTCTGATTCATCCAGTGGACAATCAAATCACCCAAATTGAAAGAATGAGAATTTTTTTTTTTTAATTATCAACACGGACACATGGATGAGAGGTGTATCAGGCTAACTGCTTCACCCAACAACACCAAAACTACAGTGGATGAACACTGCAGGCATTTTTTTTTTCTTACTCACCTAACAGCCCACTGCGATAATTTGGCAGGTGACCTTAGCTGTGATGAGTCAGGGACCCAGGCTCCCTCCATCCCTGCGCAGTGGAGTCCTTGCCGGATCCCCTGCAGCCTACTAGCCACTGGGGAGAGAGAGTAAGAGAGAGCGTGAAGGTTCAGGAGGGAGGGTGGCACGCTTCAGTTCTGCCCACCTTCCATAAGCTAGAGCCCACCGTTTGCTCCCATCTAATTGCAAGTGAGGCTGCGGGAAGTAGTCTGAGTGTGTGGCGACGGGCAAGCAGAAGAGGGGGTGGGGCAAGGGAGCCGGAGGAGTGCCCCGTTCCATCTTTCATACCACGTGGGAAAGGAGTCTGCTGGCAAATAAACCCAAAACATAGCAAAGCAGGGCAAAGGTCAAAAGAGATTTGAGAAACATTATTTGAACCCTGGAGAGAGCCACATCTAAAATTAGACCAACTCCAAAACTTCTCAAAGAAAACACTCCCGTGTTTACCAAACTGTGTTCAGCAGAATAATAATTCCATGAGATCACAGATATCAAGAGTTTCTAAAGCTTCCAAAGGTGTCTGGATTGGCCAGCCCTTGGGCACCACTCCAAATCCTCTTGGGTCTGCCATGTCCACTGGTCATGGCTTGTAGAGCGCAATTCTCCCATGGGAACCACTTGGCAATCATCTATGTGCAATCGGCAGGTGCAAGAAATCAGTCTACACGGGGGGCGCCCTTGACCAAGACAGTTCATGAGTCAGTGAAGAAACGCTCCCCGTCTTGTCTCCTAGGTGGACAATTCTGAGACACATTTGCTAGGGCTGCAGTCATAAACTAAAACGATGGCTCCCAAGACTCCGCTCTCTGCTTCTTGGCTTTTTGCCCTGCTCCCCCATGTTTGGGCTTCGTTTTCCCGCAGAAAGCCCCAGAAGGTTGAGCACCAGGTGCCCTTCGCAGTGGCCGACTCAGACTCAGCCACGCATGCTTCCTTTCCTTCCTGCCCTTCCTCGCTACTCTTTGCCCCTTGCTGCCGCTGCCTTGGTTCACATTCCCTAATGAACTCCCTGCACACGGCTTTGGCAGGCTCTGCCCTTGAGGGAACCCCGGGCTAGGCCAGTTCCTTTAATGAAAGGAGGCAACTTGGCTACGCTAACAGGCGTGGTGATTCTCCTAGCTGAAGAGGCAGGAGCAAATGCCTCTCCTACCTTTCCAGAGATAGTTGACTGGGCCACTCTTTTTTTTCCATCTAGAAGACTGTGGAACTGAATCAAATGGTCTTTTTTTTTAAATCAATTTTCCTTCTTAATTATAAGGTATTTAACTTTCTAATTATTTTATTTCCCCAACTAGATCGCAAGCACTGAGGGAGAGACACTGG
The DNA here is from genome assembly GCA_004026545.1 of Mormoops blainvillei. NCBI lineage: Eukaryota > Metazoa > Chordata > Mammalia > Chiroptera > Mormoopidae > Mormoops > Mormoops blainvillei. Next base: position 140,131 of record PVJD01003562.1, read on the forward strand.
TCCATGGATAAGCCCCACCTGTCATCACAGCACCTGGCCAAGTTAGACACAATAAATACTCAGCAAACACTTGTGTTAGGTTAATAGGATGCTTACAGATTGAATAAACACTCAAATTTTGAGCTGATACTTTTAATAATCTTAAAAATCAGAATATTTTTGAATTTATTTTACTTAATTGGAACAAAGTGAAATGTGATGTTCTAACTCGAACCCCCTGTGAACAGCATGCTGATTTACACTCCCTTCTCCGTACCTCTGCTCTCCATTCCCACCCCTCCCTTTCCTCGTCTTTCTCTTTTGTTTCCCTCTTTTTCTCATTGTGTTTCCTCCTTGCCTTGCATGTCTCCTATCATTCTTTATCTCCTTTTATTTTCCTTTGGTTTAAAAAAATGACTCTAGGGACAATGAGTCAGTAAATCAAAACCGTGTTGACTCCCATGGTACAGAAAGTTGCAAACCACTGGGAATCCCAAAATAGACATATTTCTTATGGGAAAAATCATCATCATGACTCCTGCTCCCACAGATTATGATGTTAATTTGTCCGTATCATTCTCTAGTGTTTAGAACTGTCTTGGACTAAGTCTTATTAAAAGAGGGTCTTTCTTGCTTCCCAACCCCCACCGCCCATGAACTCTGCTTTTTCTTTATGGTGACTGCACAGCTCCAACACTGAAACCTTGGTGAGAAAGTACTGAAGTGTTTACAAGAGAGAACTGACAGTCTGCCCATCTTAGGTTTGGGGATGTATTTCAGGGCAGAATCCTGGAAGCTCCCCTAATCTTTATGTTGATTAATGGTTAGCAAATTGTGATGATCAATCAAAATCAAAATGTGCCTTGTCTCTGTGAGACCTGAGGGATGGAAGTTTTCCACATTCGTTCAGCCCCTCTTTGGTTATTCTCAGAGATAAGGACCTTTGCTTTTTGTAGCATGGAACGAATTTATTATCATTATTAAGAGCCCCTGCCAATTAGGAGGTGATTATTTGACTCCATACCTGGTCTTTCATACACATCATTGCATTTAACTTTCTTTCCACAAATTTCCTGTGAGATGGGGACTGCTGTCCCCACTTTCCAGAGAGGTTGAATAACTGGCCCAGCGTCACCTGGCCAGTTAAGTGGCAGAGGGGGGATTCAGACCCCCAGTCTCCGACGTGAAAACCTGAACTCCCACAGGAAACCTCCACTGGGCTGAGGTGAGAAGAATCAGATACTTGGAAGCTTAAATAGCACATGTGCCTAGTACTATCCACAGCACATAATAAATTCTCAAAAATGATTGCTTCTAGGATTGCTGATTGTTACTATTCTTAAGATCATTTCTGCTGCTACTATTGTTACTGTTATTCAAATACTCTGACCCTTCAAACCTGATTTCCAGGACTTAGAAATACCCACGCTGTTAAAATTATAAGTAAAACCTTACATGCCTTAAACTATTATAATAACAGTAAGATGGCAACAAGTCAATAAACACATTATCAAAATACAAAATAAATAAATTAATTTAAATAAAAAGCCATCTCCAAAGGGCTCACAGTTACTCACATAATTTCACCTCCTTAATCAATTTGGTCAGGAGCTATGTAGATAAGAAGTAGATATTTATTTGCACTGAACAGAAAATGTTGAAGATGGATAATTGAGTGACTCTGGCAACAAGGTCTGCAACTTAAAGGCTAGTGTTTCTTATTGTGCAAATCAAAGACCACATTTCAACTTAGTGGTGGACTAGTCCCAAGCTAGCATTTGCATCAAAATGGCCGAGAGACTGTTAAAGAAAAAAGTCAATCTCAGCAAGTCATTTAATGCTGAGTCACTTTACCTAGAAAGACTGTGCAATTTTCTTTTTCTAGAAGGACAAATTCCAACTCACAAACAATCTGCTTTCCAAAAACGGGTCAGCTACTCGGTGTCTGTCGCTCAGAATGCTCTTTCCCACATTTACGTGGCACGGTCGTGTCCCGGGGGCCAGGCACAGAAGCCTGTTCTGTGCCGAACACAGCTGAAGTGCACTCTGGTCACCATGACCTCACATCATTGACACCAGGGGGAAAATGCTGCTGGGATTAGACCCAGCAGGACAAGAACACACTTTCCCCACTGAAGCCCTGGCAGCAGCAGGTGGAAGCCACCTTTCACCTCTGACCTGCTGCCCTGGAAATAGGAGGGATGGTGGAGGGCTCCGTCATGGACTCTTGGAAATTCCCGAGGACCTTGCTTGTCTGTGTTTGCTCCCTATCCTGGTCCCAGGACTTGCTTCCCCCAAGGGCTTCAGATGGTGTTTCCTCCTCCCTTTGTACAAGAAGAGGCTCAAATTTCTGCATCTTTCTTTGAGATTCTCAAGACTTTTCTAAGGTGTTTTATGGCATCTGATGTTTCTCGAAATGTGAGCTGCGGACCTTCGGAGATGGAAACTTTAGCGTGTGGGGAGAGGGTGGGCACAGTAAACTCATTCTATGTCGGGGGCCACTCTCGGCTTCTTGGCTTTCTGTCATGGTGCCCCCTTGTTCAGGCCACAGCACATCTGGTTCCCTTGTGAGAATTGCCCAACTCCCTCTGAAGCACTATGGGCAAGGTGTCCCACTCTGCCCTGGCCAAGCCGTGGGGCTGAGATCCAAGCCTGGTCCCTCCTGGGACATTGGTTCTTGGGCAGAATGATACAGCATGGGGGTGGCGGGGGAGGGGGGAGAGAGGGAGAACCTGGTTCCCTATAAGAACTATCATAAATGCCTTGGCTAGGGTGGCTCATGTGGCTCAGTGGATTGAGCGCCAGCCTTCAAACCAAAGTGTCGCTGGTTCGATTCCCAGTCAGGGCACATGCCTGGGTTGCAGGCCAGGTCCCCAGTAGGGGACACGCAAGAGGCAACCACACATTGACATTTCTCTCCATCTCTTTCTCCCTCCCTTCCCCTCTGTCTAAAATAAATGAATAAAATCTTTTTTAAAAAACTATCATCAATGAATCATTTTTGCCTGAATTTATTCAATAACTATTACTGAGCACTATTCAGAGAACTAGGGATTCAGGAGTAAACAAATCAGAAAAAAAATCCATAGCCTCATGAAACTTACATATCAGGGCAGGGAGTAACAATAAAAAGTAAGTAAAATATGTAGTAGCATCATAAGTAATACAGAGAAAAATAAGCCAAGGTGGGGAGACAGGGACAGAAAATGGATGAAGCTGCAGTCGCTCACAGTTCTCACTGAGAAGACAGTCTTCGAGTGAGTGAGCCAACCAGACTCTCAGAGAAAGACATTCCAGGCAGAGGGGACAGGCGCAACGGCCTGAGTGGAAGTGGGTTTAGAAAGGTCTGAGACAAGTGAAGAGGCCAATGCGGCTGGAGTACAGCAGGTGAGACAGAGAGGGGAAGAGGTCAGGGCTCTTGTGGCAACGGGACACGCAAAAACTTAGAGGAAGCACTTTGGCTTCTCTTCCGAGCCTGCCTCCATCGGCTAGTGCTGGGAAAGAGACAGCCACAGAAGCTCTGTGGCATACTACCAGCCCTTATTTTGCTCACACGCATCCAGGTCAGCTTGGAACCAACCCAATCTATGCTGAGCTCAACTGGACAGCATTAAGTGGCAGGTTGGGTCCATGACTGTGCCAAGTGCCTCTCGCCCTCCTTGAGCAATTGGGCCAGCGAGGACATGTTCTCACAGCAACGGTGTGCAGATGGCAAAGGGAAAAACATAATAACTTCCAAGGCCTAAACTCAGAACTGAGACGTGGTCACTTCTGCACGTCTCTCCCCACTTGGCTACTTGCTCAAATCAAGTACACAGCCAAACCAAAGCCAACGAATGGGGCAGCCTACTTCACCTCCCAGGAGAGGGACTGCAAAGTCATATGGCTAAGAGAGGGACGGAAAATGGGGACTGATAAGTGCATCTATCAGAAAGCCATTGATGAGTGACCAGATCTTTCTTTCCACACCATCACTCTGGTTAGTGTGTTGAAAATAGACAGTAAGGGAGCCACAGTGAAATCTGGGAGGCCAATTAGAAGCTGTTTCATTATTCCATGTGAAACACATTTATGGCATATACCAGAGTGATAGCAGAGGCGTACGTGAGAAGTGGTTAAGTCTAGAAATATTTTGAAGCTAGAGTCAAAGTTTTAAATTGATGGATTGAACATGAAGCATGATTCAAAGTTTCTGAGTTAAGCAACTCTAAGTATAGAGTTGTCACTTTTGACATAAAAGGGCTGTAGGGAGAGTGAGTTTAGAGAAACGAAAGATGAGAAACCTCAGTGTGGAACACGTTATGCTAGTCATAACTATTAGACATCCAAGCAGAGATATTAAGTGGGTGGCAGGGTATCAGGCTGAAGTTCAGGAGAGAGGTCGGGGCTGGAAATACAAATTTTAGAGTCATCAGTATGTAGTTGGTATATATTCATTTTCTATTGCTCTGTAACAAGTGACCAAAAACTGATCAGCTTAAAACATTATCCATTTATCTCAGTGGTTCTGTAGGTCAGAAATCCAGATGTAGGGTGGCTGGGTTCCCTGCACAGGCTCTCACAGGCTGCAATCAAGGTGACATCTGGGGCTGTCATGAGGCTGTGGGCCTCTTGCAAGCTGGCTGTTTGATGGCAGAATTCAACTTCTTGCAGTTCTAAGACTGAGGTCCCACTTTCTGGATGGCTATTGGTTAGAGTCACTCTCAGTTCCTGGAGGTGCCCACAGCTCCCTGCCACATGGCCTTGTCCATGGCAGTTTTCAGCTTTAAATTCAGCAAGAGAATCTCTCATAGAATCTCTCCCCTGAGGGAGTGCCCAGCCCTCTTTTAAGAGTTCAGCTGGTTAGATTGCAAACCTAGGGTAAGCCTCCTCTTCGTGAACTCAAAGTCAACCGATTAGTCACCTGATTGCAGAATTAATATCCCACGATATTCACAGACCCACCCACACTCAAGGGGAGGGGATTATACAGGATATGTACACCAGGTTGTGATGGTTAATTTTATGTGTCAACTTGACTGGTTAAGCGATGCCCAGACAGCTGGTAAACCTTATGTCTGGGTATATCTGTGAAGGCGGTTCCAGAAGGGATTAGCACTTGAATGGTTCACTGAGTAAAGATGATCACCCTCATTAATGCAGGTTAGCATCATCCAATCCACTGAGGGCCTGAATAGAACAAAACAGCTGAAGAAGGCTGATTTTGTTCTCTGTTGAGCTGGGACATCCATCTTCTCCTGTCCTTGGACATCAGAGCTGCTGTACTGAGCCTTAGGGTTTGAGCTAGGACTCCATTCAGCTTTCCTGGGCCTCCAGCTTGCACATGGAACCACGCAGAAACTTCATTTCTTTCATATGACCTTTTCTCCTTCCTTTCCGTTTGATTCAAACCAGCCTCATCCAGCACCCTGGTTCACCTGCCTCCTTCGCCCTTGGACATTCACTCCCTTAATCATTAAGCCCTCAAGTCACCTTAGGAGCAAAGCCTCGCATCTGTTGATCACAGAGACAGAGTTTCAATCAAACGAAAGAAACCACGTAGGCCTCAGTTGCGTTTCAGCTTGACTACAAACCCCTGACCACATTCTTGCGAAAACGATTGAAGTAGCACCACGGCTGACATCAGGACCAGATGCCCAGATCAAATCCCCCCTACCAGCCAATCAGTAGAGACCATGGCCATAACTCCCTTAGTTCCCTGTATAACCCATCCAATGAAAGCCACGGGGAAGCCTGGTCTTCGAGCATTGGCTCACCTGCGACTCCAGGCGTGGACTCCTCCCTCAGTTAGTAAGCCCTTACTTTCTTGGCTACAAACTCCTGGTCATGCTTATTGGGCTTCGATGCTTACAGGCAAACGGAGGCCCTTTCGTCCAGTGACACAAACAGCAGAGTGTGGAACTTCCTTGCCTCCATACTCACGTGAACCAATCCCTCATAATAACTCTCTCTCTATCAGGCTATCTTTCTATCGATTCATCCACCCCTCTATCTATCTTCTATTGGTTCTGTTTCTCTGAACAATGCTGACCAGTACACAGAAAGTAGGAATACTGAGTCCGGCCTTAGAATTTTGACTACTTTAGACCGTTACTGAAAGTATAGTTATTTGAGGGTAGGAAGCAAAGACAATTAGTTCCTCCTACCTGTAACCCTAGAACTACCTGTCCCTCTCCTTCTTCCGTCCCCGCTCTCTGGGCTTCCTGCTAGTTCTGAGAGCTGCCCCAGTCCTGGCTGCTTTTAGTAACCAGAGAAGATTTCTGTTTCTCAACAACCCCAAAACAACTAAGTAATTCACCCCTGGAGGAGTTGTTTTCATTCCAATGGTTGCAAACCACGGGATCAGACCCACAGAGAAAGATTGAGATGCAAATAAGTGATAAGTGGGTCTTTTGTACCCAAAACTCTGAAATAACATTTACTTCCATTTTTGGAGGAAATCCTATCTCAATGATTATCTTGATAATTTGCTCAACGGAAAAAACGATGAGCCTCTGAGCTTAGAACTCGGGAACATGGCAGAATAGCTTTCTAAAATCTATTTTTAAAAGACTGGCTTCTTTTAGTTCTAAATCAGTGACAGCTAGTTATCTCTTTTGGTTGGGCCTCTTTGTTTTTGCTTGGGTGTGTTGGATGGAGAAACAAGGGGGAAATGCAGTCAAGAATGTGACAAATGCAGAAAGACTTGCTTAACCAGTGGCCCCCATCTCATCCCTACCTTCTAGAAACCTTGCTTTTAAAACAGCAACAGAGCATAGTAATAAAAGCACAGGCTTTAATGGGAGAGGAATCTGGGTTTAAACTGCAATATTTTCGCTCTGCAGCTCTCATTCAGTGTAAGTGTGAGCCCCTTAGCTAGCTTTCCTGCTCCTCCTTTCCCCCACTCGTTTCACTTGCCTCCCTGGTTATTGTAAGGATTCAATGAGGTAGTAGATGTAAAAGTATTTCTCCTGTGTGCTAAGCAGTGGTGACTTCTTGCTCCTGTGTGACTGTTGTGCCTGTTACTCTGTCCGAAATAGGAACTGGAAAGATGACCTGCCTCCGTCTCTCGGCATTGCCAAACACGGAGATCGGAAACCTTCAGAGAGAAAAGCTGGAAGCAGCACGAGGTGGCAGTCCAGCTTGCTCATACCCCTTGACCTAATCGCGATTCGCTAAATATTATCACGCCCTTACCCCTCATCGCAGCTTCACTTCGGGTCAGAAAGGAAATTAACAAGTGGGGGAAAGACAGCCCGCATAGCTGAGCAACGCTATGTAAATGCCCACCCCAGCAATGAGGTAGGAACCGTGAAGTCCAGAGAAAGTAAAAGCCAACTAGAATGTTGGAAGTCTTCTTTAAGTGAATGCAAATTCAGAATGATGGCGCCGTTCCTGACGTCGCTCTTGTTACCAGCTCCCCCTCTAACAGCACGGAGAAACACCACTGAGCACGTGCATACCATGGTACCTGCTCTCTTCAATGCATGTTACTATACCAATATACTTGTGTGACAACTTCATGTTACACGGATAAACTTTGCGGATGTTTTCCCGCCCTGACCCACACCGTAACGCTCTCACCTGCTATATCTTTCCTTATATTGCCTTCCGTACATTAGCAGTTAAGAGGTGTGCCACTTCCAACTTCTAATTAGTGTCGATAAATCTCACGGTTCTACTAATGAAGCTAATCAGATGGATCCACTATCACATGGTTTATTTTAATGTTTCTTGGTTCCAAGGATTATCATCATCCTAAGAGTAAAGATAAGGATGAGTCAAATGTTCCCTTTCAGAGTTCCTCTTATTCAACAGTGCTTTAAATAAACTGGCTGCCTCCTGTTTATAAAAGACAAAGTTTCAGTGTATGTGTACTCAACCTATTATCTTCTTGAGTGTAGACAGCCCAGCACCCTAATCTCCCCACCAAAGTCTTCAAAGACATGGTAAGCCACAGACGAGGACCGGAGGACTAGGACAAATATGATTGAAGGTTCTCTTGACCTAGTAGTCCCCGGTTGACATGCCTGACCTCTGCCACGCATCCAAGTTTCACTTACGCTGAATCATAATAGCTACAAGACAGACTAAAACAACTGCATGCCTCACTAAAGTAGAGAGGAAGGGATTTCTGGCCATCGAAAACGTGCCCTGGGAAAAATGATTAAAACATGACACGACCTCTGAATTCCTAACCTCTGCTTTCCGTTTTAATTTATAAGGGCTCATCGGGGGAAGGAAAGCAAACAACTGCAGACACGATCAAGACTAGCTTGTAACGTATCTGCATTCTGTACGTGAGATTCACAAATGAACAAATAGGTGTTTGGGGGCCAAATTAACCGGTTTATGAGTCGGTAGGCTATCAACTATAACTGCTACTCTTTGTCAGCTGCTAATGGTGTCAGCCCATCGCCCCAATTACTGAGTCAGTGCCGTCAGAGGCCCTGAAGAGGCTCCGTGGAATGGCTAATTGCGCTTACTAAGCAATGCCTAATTTAACTCAAAAATGGGAGAGAAAACTTTGAGGTCAGAAAACTGTTGCCTATACACACTCCTTCACTGCCAGTGTTTGCGCATTTGTTTCTCCCCCTCTCTCCTAGTTTTTCACTCCTTTTTTTTTTCCTTCCATGTTTATGGCGAGACATCAATCGTCTCACGGGTGTTATTAAAAAACCAAAGCGCTTCTTCACTCTCCGCTCCTATTATTAAGGATTAAGGCTGTCTCTTTCTCTGGTTTCACCACACTTCCTGGGAACTACTTAAGATGTAATGACCCACTAAGTTCTCCATTGTGTAGAATTCATTCAATGGAGTTTCCTTTGACTCAAGTGCAGAAACTGACTCCAGTTGTTGATGTGGGGTGTTCCCAAGCAAGACCAACAGGAAGCCCAGTGAAGCAACGGAGAAGAGGGACTGGATAAGGAAGGGGATTAAATGCCAAGAAATAAAGCCCTTTTCATGGGAAGAGATGTCTGGCAACCACAAACCGATAAGGAAGGCCCTGGGGCTGCCTTCCCAAAGAGATGCCAACAAGGAAAATGGGTTCTGAACTTAGAGGAAGGAGCTGCCTGTCAGGAAGCAGTGAGGTCCTGTGGGGTGGCATAGATGCACCGTGGGGCGGTCCAGGCAGCGGGGGCAGAGTCACGGCCGGAGTCTGCAGTCCTGGATTCCCTGCCACCAGCCGCATGCCTCTGGCCACCCCTTTTGTCTCCAGGAGTTTCAGCTGCCTCGTCAGTACAAAATAAATGGTAACGACTCACTCTAGAGAATTGCTCTCAGGCTCCAATGAAATCAGGTAGTGGCAGCCCTTTGCAAAGTACAAAGTGGTTTATAAATATTAATGTTAGCTCTTATTATTATGGCCTGGACTTGTGGCCCAGCCTTATGACCTTTGCCTGCAAACACTGGACAAGTCTTTCCATCTGTGTAGCACAATGTAAAGGGTTTCAAGGATAATTTCAGGAAAGGGGGCTTTATCCCTGATTAATGGGAAAAAAGTAATCATTTCTCCAGGCTACTTAGATGGAGCACTGACCCTCCAGCATGTTTCACGGTATAAAAGGTTTACTTTCTGGGGGTTTTCACTCCCTTTCTTTATATTCTAGGCTAGTCCGTCTCCCTCTGAGAAATATTTCCCTCTTACCCCCTTCCTTGCTCTATTCATTCTCCTGGACTCAAAACCTGATTGCAGAAAGGAACACAAACCCATTGTCTTAGTTACATTAGGTTCTGTAAATCTAAGGGTTTGCTGAAGGTAGGACTCACTTATCTGGAAGGACTGACAAGGGTTGGGCGGCGTTGCGACCGGACAATGTCATCAAACACTCAGGTTTTTTTCTCTCTGCTCACAATGGCAGCTGCGTCGTAACGCTGTTTTCTCTGTGGTTAGAACCATGTGCACCAATCACTGAGCCCTGTTCGTCCTCATTCACATCCACGGACGGGCATGTGAATGGGGACAGGGGAGGGAGGAAGAGAAAGATGCTTTCTCCAGACATTGAATCAAAGCCTTCTCTTCTGTCTGACTGCCCCAAAGTATGCCATTTACCCCTGAGCTGCCATACATGGAAAAAGCTGGGCTCTGTCTGAATTCCTGAACCAATTGCTGGGTGGGAGGGGGTGGGGGGCGGTGAGCAGGGGAGAAGATTGCAGAGTCAATTTAGGGTCTCTCCCTCCCTGGAGCTGGATGCATCCCCCAATCCCCATTATTGCCATACGTGGTGGGGGCGGGGGCGGGGGCGGAGTGGCAGGGGGAGTAGATATGGTAGAGCCATTCACAACATCTAGCCGATGCCAAAGGAAAACATTATTGTTGAGGCTTCTTGTGTCGCCTCTCACAGAGATACCGGCATTTTATCAAAATAGAAAAGCGGACAAGGGAATGAATCTCTGACATCTTGGATGGCAGAGATCCCATTGGGAAAGGCTCCCTGAAGGACTCTAACGTCACATCCTAAAAAGGACAGACCAGATTTGGGAGGCAAGGAGACTTCTCAAAGCTGGTATGAGGAAAGGGAGAGTCCTAAAGTATAGTTCAGTCCAGGAGGAGTTTTCACTTAAAAAAACTGCGTTCCACACATACAGCCCAGAGGGAGGACAATTTGGAGGTGAGGACGGTGGGACTTACAAATCGGATCAAGGTTAAGAAATGGCAAAATGAAGACAAGACGAAAGTGTGAATTTTAATCAGATGCAGAGGTTGAGGGTCAGCCAGCGGGGTCAGAAAATTTGGAAATTAAATCAGAGAAAGTTGGACATAGGAACTTTGGGGAAAGTCCAGCAGTAGTAGTCGTTGAGAATAGCCATCGAAAGGCAGCTTGGCCAATTCTGAGGCAGTATTTCTAGCTGCCAAATGAGAAAGGAGGATACTGTCCTTTGCTTTTATTGTGCAGTGCGCTTTTATTATTCTCTATATCACTTTGATGGATAACTCAGCAAACGGAATGAATTCTCTCAAGAGGATACCCTCCATAAATGTGCAATATTTAACAGAAACAAAAATCATACAGAAATAGCATAAAATGGCTTTTGGAAGTCTCTAATAAAACGTCCATGTATTTTGTCAAATTGACAGGACCGCCTTCCACACTGAATCTTCCCCCTTAGCAGACGAGAGCCCTGTTTGGGTGGGATTTCTTAGCAGTAATTACAGTTAGGCTTTCTGATCAAGATAAGCCTACTTTGGCTGTTTCCTAAATAAACAGATAATCCTTGGTATTTATTATGACTCTTTGAGTATCAAATGATGGAAACTCAACTCAAACCAGCTCTTGCAAAAAAAAAAGAGAGAGAGAAAAAAAGGCAAACTCATATTTCTGGAAAGTCTAGAATGATCACTGGTTTCAGACCCAGCATGTATGTTTAGGTCAGGACCTAAAGCGTGTATGTCTTCGGCAGTCCAGCACTGCATTTCTCATCTCTCTGGGCAGAGCTCGGCTTTGTTTTTCAAACCTGTGTCTCTCCAAGATGTCCCCTTGTGGCCTCCAACCACATCCTCTCAGCTTAGCAACTCCAACCAAAAATTGAGAAGGATGTTGTCAGTGATTGGCTCATATTGGGCCATGGACCAATCTCTGAACCAATCACCACAGCCATGACAAAGGGGTACACTGAGTCACGTGTCTGGATCCCGTGGTCAAGAGAGGGCAGGTCACTGTGCCCGCCAGCTTCACCAAGTTCACATGGAATGGGCAGGGTTAGCAGCAAAAGGAAAACAAAGGGCTGTTATCAGAAAGACATGGAAAAAGCGTGCAGGGCCCCAAGCGCCCTGGTTACGACAGTCTCCTCTACAGTCTGGGTCTTAATCTCTTTACTCCGCAACTTCCTGAAAGGTAATTTCCATATGTTCAATCACTCACCCTGAATATAAACTCATGGCAATTTCCATCTACACAAATCAGAGTAATATTTTTAAAAACCACCTAATAAATTATTTAGGAGTTCAGCAAATTTAACACAACAAAATGTTGAATAATAAACCTCGTACAGCAGACTGAGCAGACGCCTGTGATGAAAGTGTTTACCAACCTGGAGTGAAGTGGGGCCTATTTAAATGGTAATCACATTGGGCTGGTACACAGTGTCCCTGCATAAGAAACAGGAGCAATAAATGTTTGATCCGAGTCCTGATAATCCTGGCTGGGTCCTCCTTAAAGACACATAAGTCTTCAAAGGAGGAAACTTTTTACCTAAATATTTTTGTATGTGCTTTGCTCCTTTACGATTAGCTTTGAAGGATAACAAATTTCACCACATCATACCACATGAGCCAAGATGTGTTCCAGCGCGCCCAACTGTCTTTCAAATAATTCTCCATTAAAATTCAGCTTTCAGGACTCTAACAAGTGAGCAGAGCTTGTGAGGCATTGCAGAATTGGTTTTATTGACAGATTGTACTGCTATCAGTTATCCAGCTGCGGGTTTTGTTAGTAGTTTATCGCAGGGCAATTAGAGACATTGCTCCTTAGACACATAAGCTAGATTGGTTATTTGAAAGGTATTTTGCTCATTAGAAATGACTACATTAACATGGATAGCTCTTTGTAAATATCCTCACCCAAACACTAACTTCACACTAGTATGTCTGAGAAACTTCCCCAGTCAAGTGTGTCTTTGCACACAAAGGTCTAAAGGATACTTAATATATATGATATATTCACCTGGAAATATTAGCAGTTACATTATTCTCATTAAAAAAAAAAACAAAAAACTGTTCCTTATGTGCAAGAGTGGGCCACACATATAAAATATACACAAAATGGTTGAAGCAAACAATTTTTTAAAACCTACTTCCTTTGAAAGTGAAAAAGGAGACCCCTAGATCTGTAAAATTCTAAATGGCTTACATGAATAAGATTATTTATTATATTTACAACGAGACAAGCACAGAGTGTTTTGTTTGTTTGTTTCAGTAAATGAATATTACAATATAATTCTTCCTGAATAACATTGGCCCCGTGCCCAAAGCAAACAAGAAGCAAATGGCAACCTATTTGTGGGGCTGCAATGAGCTGCCTTTTCTGTAATTGCCTGTGTCCCCAGGGACGCCTGACCTTGCTTATCTGAGCATGAGCTCACTGCTGAGTTCAGTCTGGACCTCCCCATATCGACACATGCTGGCTGGGAAATGAAGCAGGCCTCTCGACCAGGTGGCCTGGCCTGCCTATGCATGGCCCTTGTAGCCCAGGGACAAATGCTTGGGGTTATCATGGGTCTTGCACACCAAAGTCCATGGAGACGTGGGAGAAGTCAACTGTTCTTAAGTCCCAAGGGAATGCAGGCACATATACCCTGGGGCCTTTTATTTTAGTTTGTTCCTATGGCCCTTGTATTTTATAATAATGCGTTAGGGGTCGAGGGGGAAGAATGGTGATTACAATTCCTTATTTGGAGAAGGAAAGACATTTACAGTGGAACAAATATATCTGGTTCTCATTCCGTCTGTATTTGTGTTTGTGCCCATGATTTCACAAAAGAAAGTGTAACGAACAACCTTATGAAAGGTTCTCCTTCCTAAGTAGAAAGATCTAGACTTTTAGTTTAAGGACTGTGCGTCTTTGGGATTGGAACTGTGTCGTGCTTATCGCTCTATCTCCAGGACCTAGAACACGCCTGGAACATAAATATTTGCCTTATGAATGATCAAACAGTAGTTCTGAGAAGTGTTTGATTCGTAACAAGAGCTCAACCAGCATTTATCTCCATCAACCCTCTTTCTCCTACTGTTCTAATCTTTTGAAGAAGTTATGATCTGAATGTCTCATAGGGAAGGAAGCTGTGGACAGCCTTGACGTGAGCCAGGGGCCATCAGGGTGTAGCATCTGCATTTGTACTGGGTTCTTCACCTTAGCAGTGAGCGGTGGAGGAGAAAGCTATCTTCAGGGGTGAGGGGGGAAGAGCACTAAATGGCTGAGGCGAAAATCGCATGGGACAACCTGCTGGGGAAGAGACTAGGGAACAGAGCTGAATCTGAGAGGCTCTGAAAAGCCAAAAGAATTATTCTTCTGTGATTTGCTCCCCAAAGTTAGCTCCGATGTCAGGTTGGCTGTGTGCATGAGATGACTGACACAGTGCCAGGAACCCAGTCCCTGGGTTCACTCTGTTCCTTCCTACTGGGTTCAGGGACTTCATGTCCCAGGAGTCTGTCCTCAGCCGGTGGGCAGGGGGCCGCATGCCTGCTGATAACCCTTTGAGGGGCCTCTGCTCCCTCAGTCCTCCTGCTACGCTTCTCCTAAGAGAACTAGGCATTAAATCTGAACACGTTCAAGATCTGAGATAATTAGACTTACACGGACACAGCATGGAGGTTCAGGAAATGTCACTGGTGCCTTGATGTTTCAGATTAAACCATTGGAGGCCTTGAATTCTTTATATTTTAAGTGATTGCCTGAAGTCCAAACCATGAGTTGAGGGCCTCACGTGGTCTCAATGTCCAACTCAAGTTATCAGGTACTCAATAAATAATAGGTTCTTAAAAGCCTTTCCCTGAATAACCGTAAGGGCTCCAAACAGCCACAGTGGATGTCAGCCTCAGCACCACAGAAAGGTCCTGGGGACCCTTTGGTTGAAAACCTTTAGGGAGTCCTCGGGGGGCCTTTTGGAGGCTGGGAGGCAGGGGCTCTTTAACACCCCCTATGGAAGTATCAGGTTAAATCACAGGGAAGGACTGATACTTAATCAATTTTTGTCCTACGAAACTGCCTATTTCATGGAGTTCACTTATGCCTCAGTATTTTAAGAACCAGCACAATCATACAGCACGTACTCTGGAATTATGTCTGCTGCCCCCCTCAGATAGGCCTGGGGTGACACTTGGTTGTGTTTATTCAGCACATGTAGATATGATCTGGTAGGTATCTATTATAGTTAACTTAATCCATGGGGGCAAACAGATAGTTTAGATCCCAGGAAAAAGTTACCGGAGTTGGGGGCTGAATCAATAGCATACCTTTCCCCCCACCCCACACAGAATCATAACAGCTGGCTTTTCCTGAGCATGCACCTCATTCCTAATATCTTTCTGAGACCTTTATGTCAATGAACTCCTTAAATTCTCCTACAACCTAATGGGGTAGCTTCTATTATCATCCCATATTACAAATGAAAAACTGAATCCAAGAAATACCTCACTCTAATAAAGCCCCAGGTGGGTCATAGCAGAGTCCGGCTGGGAACCCAAGCTGTCCGCCCCTGGAGTATACGCCCTTCAGTGGCACTCTTGAGCTGCCTGGGGGTCCCATGGGAAGTCCACAGGGGAGGCAGACCACAGCAGACCTTGGGACACCAACCAGCAATTTTATTACTGATAAAAGCTGGACTGGACCGCTACAAAGGACTGTCAACAGTGAGCCCTAAAAGGGACAGATTCACCCACTTATTTTCTGGCACAGCTCAAAACTGCAGGTACCCCTTGCAAGGGAAGGCCACTCGGCAGGACAAAGAGTAGCAGGAAGGTACGCACTGTGCAGGCAGGTCGGAAAGGAAAGAAAGAGGCTGACCAGAGGCTGAGCAGAGCGGAGCAGGCTGTCTCTTTTCCCAAAGTCACCAGGCAGATACTGCCCTCCCCTCCTCCAGTGAAAACGTGTAAGGGAAGCATGGCCAGGGCTTCTTAACAAGAGGTCCCTGGAGAGAACTGAGGGGACTATGAAACTGGAGAGGGGAAAATATTACTTCTTTATTATCATTGACCTGTACCTGGCCTACTGACCTTGAGCTGAAATGTAGCATTTCCTTCAGTTATGAAAGGAGGCAATAAGCCAAACTAATATGAACAGTGCATGTGACTCGTCAGCAATAACCTCCTCAGATGCTTCCATAGCTCATTTCAACTGTGGGGAGATCCAGAAGCCCAGTGGGTGCATCGGAACTTCAAAATAGTGGAAAACCAGCCCTGCTGCTAGGTCATGTCATTTAGCGCATTAAGAAACACATAGCACAAATTTAATTGTTGTGATTCTTTTGATAATGGCTTTTTGATATAATTAATTTCTTCTGTAATATGATATATTGTATTGCCTATATTTAAAAAATCCCTATCCTAAGGAGGCATTCATAGGCTTTGGCAGACTTCTAAAAGACCCCCCAAAATATAAGAATCCCTGCTCTAACCAAAGTCCCTCCATGAAAAATGGAGCCCTGCCCACCTACGCCCTGTCCTAAGACGTGTTAATGAATAATAAATCATCCTGTTTCTTTAGGTTTAATGTCTTTTGATGAACCCGTTCACATGTTTCTATTAGAGTCCTCCAACATCAGGGCTGCAAAATGCAAATCTCTTATTCTAGGCTGGTAGGCTGTAGAGTGTTTTCGCTCTATATTGTCATCCTCTGATCACCAATTGCTTAAACTGTGCAAAATGTATATTTTTATTTTTGTTTCATGTATTGATGTCCTGCCTTGTTCCAAAATATTTTTAGGAATTATTAAAATACATGCCTTTTGAGATTATCACACAACATGGTTAATTATAGCGACTGGCAATTCTGCAGCCCACAGACACCTAGCGTCTGGCCCTAGATCTCTCGTTCCAGCTCTGCTTTCAATAAGGACCAGGTGCAATTTCTTCCCAGACACTGCAGGCTCCATCTCTAAAGGATCACAAATAGACTAGAAAGTGTGCTCCAGAATTGTACTGGAATCTCTCAGAGTGCATGTCTCACCTGCAGAAGGCTGTAGATGTCTTACTGGAATCAGAGTCCACTTTACCCTGAGTGTCCGCAGCCAGTAACGTTCACACTCTTCCTGTCACCACACTTCCTCATTGTCCAACCAAGAAATTAAAATTAACGGGGGGCGGGGGGGCACCTAGTCATTTAATGCTGACCTGGTCTTAAAGTCTTCACCTGCATTTTATTGGTCTTCTACTCCCCCTGCCACTTTTTTTTTTTTTGCAATTTTTAAAAATTCAAGTAATAATAGCCCCAAACATTGTTCCTAAGACTCAAGCCCTTGTCCCTTTTTCAATATATCATGACATCCAGTTGGTTTCATTCATTTGTAGAGCTATTTTGAAAGCCTTTAGAGTTTGATTCTCTTCCTCCCCAAACACTGCTTTGAGGGAAAAAAAAAAAATATGTAAATGTGTTTCCCAGCTTGTCTTTGCCAAATATGAGCAATGAGTACGTGAGCCCAAGCACATGTGCTGTTGTCCTAACATATCGTGCGACCCGCCCAGGCGTCAAGGTGCCTCGCCCTGGCACACTCTGAGGGGGACTGTTTGTCTGGTAGGCCCTCTCCGAGGGTCTGAATCTTATAAGAACTTAACAGTTGATTCTATCTGGTACACATACACACACACACATATATATATATATATATATATATATATATATATATGTGTGTGTGTGTGTACCGTATATAAAAATTATTTATATATATATTTATATATATATAAATAATTTGAATAGACTCTTTAACTTTATAAAGACTTGAGACTTTATGAAGAGTCCACTGAAAGTGATGAAACCCATGCTATGATGTAAAAAAAACCAAAAAACCCAGGAAGAGATTACTAACCAAAGCGCGTGCACACACATCAGCAGAGCCACAGCACCACACCCAAAACGCAAACTACAGCGCTGTTCGGTAAAGTTCTGCTGTTCACTCCCAACCTTTCTTACCAAGGAACTGGCAGACATTCTTAGCCACATGGAGCTAAGTACCCTGCCCCTGTCCTAGCCGGTCTGCATCCTCTCCTGCTGCCAGAGTCCCAACTCTGTCCCCTGGAGACCCATTTTCAGGGTCTATGGTTGTTTCCTTATAGGAAAGCATTTCATATCAGCTGCACATGATTCTCAGTCTGCAGTTGCTTTAAGTGGCAATTTTAGATGCACAGTCTTTATGAACCATAGCTTTCTATAATTGCTTTCATTTGATGCTCTCTGAAGGCTGGCACCTGTTTGACATGGGCCTGGTGGTCACGCTTGTGAGACATCCTAGCTCGGACTTTACACTGCCCTGTGAGTGACCCTAGCCACGGAGTCCCTGTCCAGCCTCCTCCAAGGGATGTAGCATTTGGGAGGGTTTATAAAGTAAGTGACTTTAGTTTACAGATTGGATCTAAACTGAAAGGGGTTTCCCAGACATGTGGAATCCATGGACCTCCTGGAGGTCCCTGGACAGCCCCACTATACTTGCTCTCTGGGGCCCACATGCTCCCTGGGGCCTGACCTTTAGGCTTTAGGGTTTAACCCCTCCATCCCCACGGTCTTACAGGCAACATCAGGTGTGCCTAACGATAGGGTCAGGACACCGTGGCTATTAGATATAAGGTGTTTTGGAAGTAATTCATTACTGAAATTGGAAAATGATTGACTTCTTTAATAAGTCAGAGCCAACTCCTGGTTATTCCTATAACAGTAACAACTCCACTCACCCTTCCTCTTGGGAGAGAGAGCGAGCTGGGGACATCTGCATGGAGCCTGAGGCCCAATTAATCGATGCCAAGGCTCTTAGTACCTGAGGTGATAAAAACTGCTCTTACAGTTGGCCCCTCCTTCCTTTACTCCCTCCCAGTTCGGTGTTTCCAGGAACTCCGAGTACATTCGGGGATCTTGTATCATATGGAAATGTCAAAAAGTCATGGCAGTAGAGCAAGAAGGAAGAGAGAAGAGAGTTGAAAATGCCCGATCTACTACTGATCAGGTTTATAATCAGCCTGTGCAACATAAACCCAGAAATAACCATTCTCAGTAGGACCACGGGAAATTGCTAATAGCTGACATTTCTGACCCACAGAAGTGGCAATTTCATATGGTTCAACTTAATATTATTCCCATCGCATGAACATAGCCTGGGAAACAGATCAACAGAAGTCGTCCACATCTACCTGATGGGTCTGCAGCCTGCGGAAGGAGGCTGCACACAATGTGTTTATTTCATGTTCTTTCATTTTGTTTTATTCCATTTGTAACAAGAAGACTTCAACAACAGTAGTGCTATAAACGCTTTCTTGGTTTTACTGATGTTTGGGTATATACATCTGAGACTAGGAAAAGAATTTCTTCCTCAAGTCTGGACCCTTCGTCGCGGCCAAAAAAAATCAGAATGATCTGAATTCTCTAGAAATAAAAGTTATTATTTTTAAGTTTCTGAGGAAGCATTGGACGGAGAAGAATAGATTATCTTCTTACTTGAACTTCTCTTCCTACGTTTCTCCATCAGTAACACAGTACTGTCATACCTGTCACTATACTTTGGCTTCAAAATACGAATAAAAATTACATGTGTACGGGAGGGATTTAGAACAATGTTTACATTCTTTAAAAAATAATTATGTTTTAATTCCTCAAGTTACTCAGACCGTTGTTGCGTGGAGGGCAGTCACCAAATACACTGTAAGTAAGCACGGCCATGCTCACAACCTTTCAGTGTGGGAAGCTCCCTACCGTGTTCACCGCTACACATGCACCCAGGGCCACCGCTGCTGCCAAGATCATGACAATCACGATTTCAAAACACAGGCGTGGCCGTAAGTCCTTTAAACAGGGGCAGTCTCACTCTTGCTCTTTTTAGTGTTAACTGCCACACATGCAGAAACACTGAGCTCTTCGGGTCTTGCTTTCTAGTGAAAAAAGGTCTACCCAGGTGGAAATCTTAAACATCTTAT